>WNWK01008695.1:0-32500 GCA_009830355.1 Cherax destructor
CCTCTAATTAACCTTCTAATTGATATCTTAATTAGTATCTTCATATTTGATTTACTTTGCTACCTAGATCTTCTCACTTTGTTAATAAATCTTTTAAATCATTTACTTTGGTTAGTACCCTATCAGTTGAAATCCCCTTAATCTATATAATATGTCGGATAACTGAACCAGGATACTGACTTTGTTGCAAAAGCCCAGTAACAGGCTGGATGCTAGAAGGGCTTTCCTTTCTAGTGTTCACTGGAGATATCTATTGTAAATAGATATCGTGTCATTTGTAACAACCTGATACACCTGTGATATACCCGATATACCTGTCATTTTAGGAACACATGTGTCTTCTATAACATGTGTGTTCTCTCGCAGATATTAATAAAACAGTTTATTTACTAAAATCCGGGAATAAGAAAATATCTGAGTGTTTCTCATCTGGCAGACATGTTCTCTGAGACACAATGCGCACCTGTATGAGGACCGACAACACTTACGTAGTGGAGAGAGTGAGTAATGAGACAGGTGGGGAAGGTTAGACAGGTGGGGAAGGTTAGACAGGTGGGGAAGGTTAGACAGGTGGGGAAGGTTAGACAGGTGGGGAAGGTTAGACAGGTGGGGAAGGTTAGACAGGTGGGGAAGGTTAGACAGGTGGGGAAGGTTAGACAGGTGGGGAAGTTTAGACAGGTGGGGAAGGTTAGACAGGTGGGGAAGGTAGACAGGTGGGGAAGGTTAGACAGGTGGGGAAGGTTAGACAGGTGGGGAAGATTAGACAGGTGGGGAAGGTTAGACAGGTGGGGAAGGTAGACAGGTGGGAAGGTTAGACAGGTGGGGAAGGTTAGACAGGTGGGAAGGTTAGACAGGTGGGGAAGGTTAGACAGGTGGGGAAGGTTAGACAGGTGGGGAAGGTTAGACATGTGGGGAAGGTTAGACAGGTGGGGAAGGTTAGATAGGTGGGGAAGGTAGACAGGTGGGGAAGGTTAGACAGGTGGGAAGGTAGACAGGTGGGGAAGGTTAGACAGGTGGGGAAGGTTATACAGGTGGGGAAGGTAGACAGGTGGGGAAGGTTAGACAGGTGGGGGAATGTAGACAGGTGGGGAAGGTTAGACAGGTGGAGGAAGGTAGACAGGTGGGGAAGGTTAGACAGGTGGGGATGGTTAGACAGGTGGGGAAGGTTACACAGGTGGGGAAGGTAGACAGGTGGGGAAGGTTAGACAGGTGGGGGAAGGTTAGACAGGTGGGGGAAGGTAGACAGGTGGGGAAGGTTAGACAGGTGGGGGAAGGTAGACAGGTGGGGAAGGTTAGACAGGTGGGGAAGGTTCAGAGGGACGCACGAACGTGCCTCTGAACGAATCTTCTGAGATCTCCTACTCATTTCTGCAACATTTCAAGCTCATGATGATGTGTTGATTGCAACACGAAAGGCCTAGAGCTATCATTCAACTCCTCATGTGGTTGTTTTTGCATCTTGTATCGCTGGTTCGCGATTCTTGTATATATATATATATATATATATATATATATACCCTCAAATTTTTACATAATTACTTTTTTGGGGTCTTTTAATTATTTTCAGCACCAGTTCACTCTTGGCCTTTCATGTATTTCCTTTTCTTTTTTAAAGTGTAAATGTAAATGCGCAACATATTTTCTGTCTCTCACTGGAGAGAACCTGTTCTCTGTCTCTCACTGGGGAGAACCTGTTCTCTGTCTCTCACTGGAGAGAACCTGCTCTCTGTCTCTCACTGGGGAGAACCTGCTCTCTGTCTCTCACTGGAGAGAACCTGCTCTCTGTCTCTCACTGGGGAGAACCTGCTCTCTGTCTCTCACTGGAGAGAACCTGCTCTCTGTCTCTCACTGGGGAGAACCTGTTCTCTGTCTCTCACTGGAGAGAACCTGCTCTCTGTCTCTCACTGGGGAGAACCTGTTCTCTGTCTCTCACTGGAGAGAACCTACTCTCCGTCTCTCACTGGGGAGAACCTGTTCTCTGTCTCTCACTGGAGAGAACCTGCTCTCCGTCTCTCACTGGGGAGAACCCGCTCTCCGTCTCTCACTGGGGAGAGAACATCGTTCCCTCAGAGACAATTTGCTGTCTCTTTCCATTAGAGAAAAACTGTTCTCTCTCTTTCTCTCTAACAGAGAAAATCTCTCTTTCTGACGATAAAGCCTGCTGACAGCCACAGTACTCCTCTTGCTCCTCCTCCCACACATACATTATGGCTGAGGCAACCTGAGCGGTATAAGATAACAGTACTCCTCTTGCTCCTCCTCCCACACATACATTATGGCTGAGGCAGCCTGAGCGGCATAAGATAACAGTACTCCTCTTGCTCCTCCTCCCACACATATATTATGGCTGAGGCAACCTGAGCGGCATAAGATAACAGTACTCTCCTCTTGCTCCTCCTCCCACACATATATTATGGCTGAGGCAGCCTGAGCGGCATAAGATAACATTTAGGAGCATCTCTGTGGTAGAAGAGTCTGGCTAATGTACTGTTAAAGCGACGATGTATCTAAGCGAACTGTAGAGTTATCGCAACGAGGATGTCATGTGTTTTGTTGACTTGTGTGGCCAGGCAGGGAGGGAAGGAAGGAAGGAGGGAGGAAAGGAAGGAAGGAGAGAGAGAGGGAGGGAAGGAAGAAGGGAGAGGGGAAAGGAGCCAGGGAAGAGAATAAAGTTTTACTGATGTAAGACATTTTTCTTATCTTTCAGACCTTTATGTTATCACAGTCACCCACTTCAATAGTGGTGGTGGTGGTGGTGGTGGTGGAGGTTGTGATGGTGGTGGTAGTGGTAGTGATGGTGGTGGTAGTGGTAGTGGTGGTGGTAGTGATGGTGGTGGTAGTGGTTGTGGTGGTGGTGGTAGTGGTGGAGGTGGTAGTGGTAGTGGTGGTGGTAGTGATGGTGGTGGTAGTGGTTGTGGTGGTAGTGGTAGTGATGGTAGTGGTAGTGGTAGTGGTGGTGGTAGTGGTTGTGGTGGTGGTGGTGGAGGTGGTAGTGGTAGTGGTGGTGGTAGTGATGGTGGTGGTAGTGGTTGTGGTGGTAGTGGTAGTGATGGTGGTGGTAGTGGTAGTGGTGGTGGTAGTGGTAGTGATGGTGGTGGTAGTGGTTGTGGTGGTAGTGGTAGTGGTGGTAGTGGTAGTGGTGGTAGTGGTAGTGGTGGTGGTGGTAGTGGTTGTGGTGGTAGTGGTAGTAGTGGTGGTTGTGGTGGTAGTGGTAGTAGGGGTGGTGGTGGTAGTTGTAGTGGTAGTGGTGGTAGTGGTAGTAGTGGTGGTTGTGGTGGTAGTGGTGGTAATGGTAGTAGTGGTGGTAGTGGTAGTGGTGGTAGTGGTAGTGGTGGTAGTGGTAGTGGTGGTAGTGGTAGTAGTGGTGGTTGTGGTGGTAGTGGTGGTTGTGGTGGTAGTGGTGGTTGTGGTGGTAGTGGTAGTGGTGGTAGTGGTAGTAGTGGTGGTTGTGGTGGTAGTGGTTGTAATGGTAGTAGTGGTGGTAGTGGTAGTAGTGGTGGTTGTGGTGGTAGTTGTGGTAATGGTAGTAGTGGTGGTAGTGGTAGTGGTGGTAGTGGTAGTAGTGGTGGTTGTGGTGGTAGTGGTGGTAGTGGTAGTAGTGGTGGTTGTGGTGGTAGTGGTGGTAATCGTAGTAGTGGTGGTAGTGGTAGTGGTGGTAGTGGTAGTAGTGGTGGTTGTGGTAGTAGTGGTGGTAGTGGTAGTGGTGGTAGTGGTAGTAGTGGTGGTTGTGGTGGTAGTGGTGGTTGTGGTGGTAGTGGTAGTGGTGGTAGTGGTAGTAGTGGTGGTTGTGGTGGTAGTGGTGGTAATGGTAGTAGTGGTGGTAGTGGTAGTGGTAGTAGTGGTGGTTGTGGTGGTAGTGGTGGTAATGGTAGTAGTGGTGGTAGTGGTAGTGGTAGTAGTGGTGGTTGTGGTGGTAGTGGTGGTAGAGGTAGTAGTGGTGGTTGTGGTGGTAGTGGTGGTAATGGTAGTAGTGGTGGTAGTGGTAGTGGTGGTAGTGGTAGTAGTGGTGGTTGTGGTGGTAGTGGTGGTAGTGGTAATAGTGGTAGTGGTGGTAGTGGTAGTAGTGGTGGTTGTGGTGGTAGTGGTGGTTGTGGTGGTAGTGGTAGTGGTGGTGGTGGTGGTGGTAGTGGTGGTGGTTGTGGTGGTAGTGGTGATTGTGGTGGTAGTGGTAGTGGTGGTGGTAATGGTAGTGGTGGTGGTGGTGGTGGTAGTGGTGGTTGTGGTGGTAGTGGTGGTGGTGGTAGTGGTAGTGGTAGTAGTGGTGGTTGTGGTGGTAGTGGTGGTTGTGGTGGTAGTGGTGGTAGTGGTAGTAGTGGTAGTTGTGGTGGTAGTGGTGGTAGTGGTAGTAGTGGTGGTTGTGGTAGTAGTGGTGGTAGTAGTGGTGGTGGTGGTAATGGTAGTAGTGGTGGTTGTGGTTGTGGTGGTAGTGGTGGTTGTGGTGGTAGTGGTGGTAGTGGTGGTGGTGGTAGTGGTGGTGGTGGTAGTGGTAGTGGTGGTGGTGGTAGTGGTAGTGTTACATTACACATACATGGTTATATCTGCAATATGAAGGTTGGATGTATACTCACTGGTATACTACTACTACGACTACCACTATTACTACTACTTTTACTACTACTACTACTACGACTACTACCATTATTGCTACTACCACTAGCAACACCACTACTACCCCGCCCTCCGCCCTTGTATACTTCATCATTATAACGTGTTTACCTTGTAAACTATTTTCAGGTCTAGTATATCTGTGTATATCCGGCTCAGTATATATTATGCTGTATACTGTGACGTAGTATGTCCGCTTCAGTATATTTAGTATATCCGGACACAAATCTTCCAGTACAGTACATCAGGGCAGGTATATTAGGTCTGGTATACCAAGTACAGAGTACCTGGGTATACCATCTCGGATGTAAGCTCTTTTAAAACACACACCAAGAAATGTTAAAACACACACAAACACACGCACACACACACACACAAACACACCCACACACACACACACATATACACACACACACACACACACACACATATAGAGGGGTGGATAGACTGCATTTTCTTGGACTGCAAGAAGGCGTTCGACACAGTTCCTCACAAGAGGTTAATGCAAAAGCTAGAGGATCAGGCACACGTAACAGGAAAAGCACTGCAATGGATCAGAGAATATCTGACAGGGAGGCAACAACGAGTCATGGTACGTGACGAGATGTCAGAGTGGGCACCTGTGACGAGTGGAGTTCCACAAGGGTCAGTCTTAGGACCTGTACTGTTTTTGGTATATGTGAATGACATAACGGAAGGATAGACTCAGAAGTGTCCCTGTTTGCAGATGATGTGAAGTTAATGAGAAGAATCAAATCAGTCGAGGATCAGGCAGGACTACAAAGAGACCTGGACAGGCTGCAAACCTGGTCCAGTAACTGGCTCCTTGAATTTAACCCTGCCAAATGTAAAGTCATGAATATCGGGGAAGGGCAAAGAAGACCGCAGACAGAGTATAGTCTAGGTGGCCAAAGACTGCAAACCTCACTCAAAGAAAAAGATCTTGGGGTGAGTATAATACCGAGCACATCTCCTGAGGCACATATCAATCAGATAACTGCTGCAGCATACGGGCGACTGGCAAACCTAAGAATAGCGTTCCAATACCTCACTAAGGAATCATTCAAGACTCTGTATACCATATACGTCAGGCCCATACTGGAGTATGCAGCACCAGTTTGGAACCCACACCTGGTCAAGCACGTCAAGAAATTAGAGAAAGTGCAAAGGTTTGCAACAAGACTAGTCCCAGAGCTAAGGGGATTGTCCTACGAAGAAAGGTTAAGGGAAATCGGCCTGACGACACTAGAGGACAGGAGGGTTAGGGGAGACATGATAACGACATATAAAATACTGCGAGGAATAGATAAGGTGGACAGAGACAAGATGTTCCAGAGAGGGGACACAGAAACAAGGTGTCACAATTGGAAGTTGAAGACTCCTATGAGTCAAAGGGATGTTAGGAAGTATTTCTTCAGTCACAGAGTTGTCAGGAAGTGGAATAGCCTAGAAAGTGACGTAGTGGAGGCAGGAACCATACATAGTTTTAAGACTAGGTTTGATAAAGCTCATGGAGCCGGGAGAGAGAGGACCTAGTAGCAATCAGTGAAGGGGCGGGGCCAGGAGCTATGACTCGACCCCTGCAACCACAAATAGGTGAGTACAAATAGGTGAGTACACACACATACACACACACACACGCGCGCGCTCACACACACACACGCGCACACAAACACGCCACACACACACACACACACACACACACACACACACACACACACACACACACTCACACACACACATATCAATTTACATACATTGTTCTGAAGAAAAAATTAGAACAATATATATATATATATATATATATATATATATATATATATATATATATATATATATAAATTCTTTTCACGTTATGAAGAGACAGGGAGAGGAGAATACCATTTATCAAGAGCGGAGTCGAGACAGATTTTCGATAATTTCCTTTTGAAAAAAAGAAAAAAAAAAAGAAAATAGAGAAAATGACAGACGAAGATTATGTAAAGGCAAAAAAAAGAAAAGAAATAATGTTTCGGTGGTGGAATTTCCTGCGGATAACAGAGGGAGAGGGGAGATGGGGAGGGGAGATGGGGAGGGGAGATGGGGAGGGAAGATGGGGAGGGGAGATGGGGAGGGAGATGGGGAGGGAGATGGGGAGGGAGATGGGGAGGGGAGATGGGGAGGGAGTACTGAGTCGGAGATGAATGGTCTGCTGGTGGATGGCAGTTATGCAGATGATTGGAGGTGGAGCCGTCACCTGGCTGAGAGAGGGAGATGTGATCGGTCACTGGTTGAGAAGACGGGAGATGGCATGTCACTGGCTGAGAAGGGGAGATACTGCATCGTCACTGGTGGAAGAGGGGAGATACTGCATCCGGGTACCCTGGCTGAGAAGATGGGAGATACTGCATCCGGTCACCTGGCTGAGAAGACGGGAGATGCATCGGTCACCCTGGTTGAGAAGACTGGGAGATCTGCATCCGGTCACCTGGTTGGAAGAGGGAGATGCTCATCCGGTCACCCTGGCTGAGAGACTGGGAGATACTGCATCCGGTCACCCTGGCTGAGAAGACGGGGAGATACTGCATCCGGTCACCCTGGTTGAGAAGACTGGGAGATACTGCATCCGGTCACCCTGGTTGAGAAGACGGGGAGATCTGCATCCGGTCACCCTGGCTGAGAAGACGGGGAGATACTGCATCCGGTCACCCTGGTTGAGAAGACGGGGAGATACTGCATCCGGTCACCCTGGTTGAGAAGACTGGGAGATACTGCATCCGGTCACCCTGGCTGAGAAGACTGGGAGATACTGCATCCGGTCACCCTGGTTGAGAAGACTGGGAGATACTGCATCCGGTCACCCTGGCTGAGAAGACTGGGAGATACTGCATCCGGTCACCCTGGCTGAGAAGACGGGGAGATACTGCATCCGGTCACCCTGGTTGAGAAGACTGGGAGATACTGCATCCGGTCACCCTGGCTGAGAAGACGGAGAGATGCTGCCTCCGGTCACCCTGGTTGAGAAGACTGGGAGATACTGCATCCGGTCACCCTGGCTGAGAAGACTGGGAGATACTGCATCCGGTCACCCTGGCTGAGAAGACGGGGAGATACTGCATCCGGTCACCCTGGTTGAGAAGACTGGGAGATACTGCATCCGGTCACCCTGGCTGAGAAGACGGGGAGATACTGCATCCGGTCACCCTGGCTGAGAAGACGGGGAGATGCTGCATCCGGACACCCTGGTTGAGAAGACGGGGAGATACTGCATCCGGTCACCCTGGCTGAGAAGACTGGGAGATGCTGCATCCGGTCACCCTGTGTGAGAAGACTGGGAGATACTGCATCCGGTCACCCTGGCTGAAAAGACTGGGAGATACTGCATCCGGACACCCTGGTTGAGAAGACGGGGAGATACTGCATCCGGTCACCCTGGCTGAGAAGACGGGGAGATGCTGCATCCGGTCACCCTGGTTGAGAAGACGGGGAGATGCTGCCTCCGGTCACCCTGGTTGAGAAGACTGGGAGATACTGCATCCGGTCACCCTGGCTGAGAAGACTGGGAGATACTGCATCCGGTCACCCTGGCTGAGAAGACGGGGAGATACTGCATCCGGTCACCCTGGTTGAGAAGACTGGGAGATACTGCATCCGGTCACCCTGGCTGAGAAGACGGGGAGATACTGCATCCGGTCACCCTGGTTGAGAAGACGGGGAGATGCTGCATCCGGTCACCCTGGTTGAGAAGACGGGGAGATGCTGCATCCGGTCACCCTGGTTGAGAAGACGGGGAGATGCTGCATCCGGTCACCCTGGCTGAGAAGACGGGGAGATGCTGCATCCGGTCACCCTGGTTGAGAAGACTGGGAGATACTGCATCCGGTCACCCTGGCAGAGAAGACGGGGAGATACTGCATCCGGTCACCCTGGCTGAGAAGACGGGGAGATGCTGCATCCGGTCACCCTGGCTGAGAAGACTGGGAGATACTGCATCCGGTCACCCTGGCTGAGAAGACTGGGAGATACTGCATCCGGTCACCCTTTTTGAGAAGACGGGGAGATGCTGCATCCGGTCACCCTGGTTGAGAAGACGGGGAGATGCTGCCTCCGGTCACCCTGGTTGAGAAGACTGGGAGATACTGCATCCGGTCACCCTGGTTGAGAAGACATGGAGATGCTGCCTCCGGTCACCCTGGTTGAGAAGACTGGGAGATACTGCATCCGGTCACCCTGGCTGAGAAGACTGGGAGATACTGCATCCGGTCACCCTGGCTGAGAAGACGGGGAGATACTGCATCCGGTCACCCTGGTTGAGAAGACGGGGAGATGCTGCATCCGGTCACCCTGGTTGAGAAGACGGGGAGATGCTGCATCCGGTCACCCTGGTTGAGAAGACGGGAGATGCTGCATCCGGTTACCCTGGCTGAGAAGACGGGGAGATGCTGCATCCGGTCACCCTGGTTAAGAAGACTGGGAGATACTGCATCCGGTCACCCTAGCTGAGAAGACTGGGAGATACTGCATCCGGTCACCCTGGTTGAGAAGACGGGGAGATGCTGCATCCGGTCACCCTGGTTGAGAAGACGGGGAGATGCTGCATCCGGTCACCCTGGTTGAGAAGACGGGGAGATGCTGCATCCGGTCACCCTGGTTGAGAAGACGGGGAGATGCTGCATCCGGTCACCCTGGTTGAGAAGACGGGGAGATGCTGCATCCGGTCACCCTGGTTGAGAAGACGGGGAGATGCTGCATCCGGTCACCCTGGCTGAGAAGACGGGGAGATGCTGCATCCGGTCACCCAGGCTGAGAAGACGGGGAGATGCTGCATCCGGTCACCTGTCTAGAATGACTGGACAGGTGAAGCATCTCATCTCCGCGGGGGGGGTGACCGTTAGTCGTGTTTTGTATAGTGTTGCTGTTGTTGTTGCTGTTGTTTTTGCTGTTGTTGTTGATGTTGCTGCTGTTGTTGTTGCTGCTGTTGTTGTTGCTGTTGTTGTTGATGTTGCTGATGTTGTTGTTGCTGCTGTTGTTGTTGCTTCTGTGATGTTGCTGCTGCTGTTGTTGCTGCTGTTGTTACTGCTGTTGTTACTGTTGTTACTGTTGTTACTGCTGTTGTTGCTGCTGCCGGTGTTCCAGTTAAAGTTACGCGTGCGACTGTTGCTGCTGTTGTTACTGTTGTTGCTGCTGTTGTTGCTGCTGTTGTTACTGCTGTTGTTACTGTTGTTGCTGCTGTTGTTACTGCTGTTGTTACTGTTGTTGCTGCTGGTGTTACTGCTGTTGTTACTGCTATTGTTACTGCTGTTGCTGCTGTTGTTACTGCTGTTGTTACTGTTGTTGCTGCTGTTGTTACTGTTGTTGCTGCTGTTGTTACTGCTGTTGTTACTGTTGTTGCTGCTGTTGTTACTGCTGTTGTTACTGTTGTTACTGCTGTTGTTACTGCTGTTGTTACTGTTGTTACTGCTGTTGCTGCTGCTGGTGTTCCAGTTAAAGTTCCGCGTGCGACTGTTGCTGCTGTTGTTACTGTTGTTGCTGCTGTTGTTACTGTTGTTGTTACTGTTGTTGCTGCTGTTGTTGCTGCTGTTGTTACTGTTGTTGCTGCTGTTGTTACTGCTGTTGTTACTGCTATTGTTACTGCTGTTGTTACTGCTGTTGTTACTGATGTTGTTACTGCTATTGTTACTGCTGTTGCTGCTGCTGGTGTTCCAGTTAAAGTTACGCGTGCGACTGTTGCTGCTGTTGTTACTGTTGTTGCTGCTGTTGTTGCTGCTGTTGTTACTGTTGTTACTGTTGTTACTGCTGTCGTTACTGTTGTTACTGCTGTTGTTACTGCTGTTGTTACTGTTGTTACTGCTGTTACTGCTGCTGGTGTTGCAGTTAAAGTTACGCGTGCGACTGTTGCTGCTGTTGTTACTGTTGTTACTGCTGTTGTTGCTGCTGTTGTTACTGCTGTTGTTACTGTTGTTACTGCTGTTGTTACTGTTGTTACTGCTGTTACTGCTGCTGGTGTTCCAGTTAAAGTTACGCGTGCGACTGTTGCTGCTGTTGTTACTGTTGTTGCTGCTGTTGCTGCTGCTGTTGTTACTGTTGTTACTGCTGTTGCTGCTGCTGGTGTTCCAGTTAAAGTTACGCGTGCGACTGTTGCTGCTGTTGTTACTGTTGTTGCTGCTGTTGTTGCTGCTGTTGTTACTGTTGTTACTGCTGTTGCTGCTGCTGGTGTTCCAGTTAAAGTTACGCGTGCGACTGTTGCTGCTGTTGTTACTGTTGTTACTGCTGTTGTTGCTGTTGTTGTTACTGTTGTTGCTGCTGTTGTTGCTGCTGTTGTTACTGTTGTTGCTGCTGTTGTTACTGTTGTTACTGCTGTTACTGCTGCTGGTGTTGCAGTTAAAGTTACGCGTGCGACTGTTACTGCAGCAGCTGCCACAACGGCCTGACACACGTAGCAAGGAGTGACCTGTAACGGTGATGAGCTCTTTGACTCTGTGTATTGGGCGTGACATGCCTTCCTCTTGACATGCTGTCCTGTTGACACGCCATCCTCCTGACATGCCGCCCTCCTGGCTTCGTCAACAGTCTTTCAAGAGCGCACAGCTGCTGCAGAAGGCGCAGTCTGAGACAGACAGCATTATTACCAGAGAAGGTCCTCAAGATGGCGGGTGTAGAGTGGATGAATACACATCTTTCTCTTTCTCTCTCTCTCTATCTATTTATCTAACTACTTAATTGTGGTTAGTGTCTTTGCCAGGTTGTTAGTGTGTTAAATATACCAGGTTTGAAGCCTATACACAGGGAGATGTGTATCTCCCCATATATACCCTGAGAGATACGCGCCTGCGAGTGTACCCACACTGTGTGACCAGGTAAGTGTAATCCTGCCATGATTACACTGTCATAGGTAACATTAATGGTTTGCACTATACATTGTTTATGTAGGTGACAGACTGACGTATCATGCAGATTAATTGACTGGCAGGCGTGTGTGACTGACAAGTGACTGACAGGTGATCAGTTGAGGCTGACAGCCGTGTCTCGCTGATGAGTGCTAAGTCAATTTGCTCGCTGACGTCCACTCTTCGATCAGTGACTGATTTACTGACTGATTTACTGACTGATTTACTGACTGATTTACTGATTGATTTACTGACTGATTACTGACTGATTTACTGACTGATTTACTGACTGATTTACTGACTGATTTACTGACTGATTACTGACTAATTTACTGACTGATTTACTGACTGATTTATTGGCTGATTTACTGACTGATTTACTGACTGATTTACTGACTGATTTACTGACTGATTTACTGACTGATTTACTGACTGATTTACTGACTGATTTACTAACTGATTACTGACTGATTTACTGAACACTGACTGAATACTCAACTAACAGTCTGATTGAACTGTCTAGTTGTATTTCTCAGTGTATATACACCAAGAATTGTGTATCTCTATATATACACTGAGAAATGTGTATTTCTGTGTATATATAGCAAGGTGTGTATGTCTCAAGGTATATACGTATACCAAAAAATATGTATGTGTGTGTGTATTTCCTCGGATATGTACACCAACAGGTGTATATTCTGAGTGTATATACACTGAGAGGTGCATATTTCTTAGTGTGTATATATACACATCCGGTATGCAGCCTTAATAACACTAGCCAACAAAACTGAACTTATCAGCCACTTCAGAGAGGAAAATGTTAATATAACACCGACGCGCTGATCACGATTCTGAACTTACCCGGTGTCTTCCACGTAAGATTTTTATTGAAATCCGTATGATCAATCTCTTGGTTATTTAAGGTTTAAGAACCACCGGTTCATGCAATAACAAACTGCTACTCCTTAGCGTAAATTGGTTACATATCTATCCACCTGGAGATCGTTCCGGGGGTCAGCGCCCCCCCCCCGGTCCTTGACCAGGCATAATAGAAACGTCTAAACAGTCATACAAAAACATATTTACGTCAGAGTTTTCAAGGCTTTTTTTTTTAGCTTGTGTTGAGCGTGGCTCTCTGGCACCAGCGTCCAGCAGTAGTCGACCATCAAGCTGGTAGTCAGGTGCCCCTGACGTCTCTCCTTCATCATAGTTATGTCTTGGTGGAGAAGTTCAACCTGGGCTTCCATTCCACAGACAATGAAAGTGCTGGAGAAGAACACACGTATACCTGGAGAATATACCCGGCGAGTATACCTGGAGAGTATATCTGGAGAGGGTTTTGGGGGTCAACGCCCCCGCGGCCCGGTCTGAGACCAGGCCTCGTGGTGGATCAGGGTCTGGGACGTTCCTTGGTCAGTGTACTCATGGGTGAGTCGCTAGACTTCAAACCTGAAAAAGTCCGACCACCCACCATCAGTGTGAGAGGTCAGAGACCATAGACCGCCATTAGTGGGCGGAGTATCGAGCCTCCTTTACCCTCATTGCTCTAAACCACAAGGGTTTACTGCTCAACGAAACTAATATATACATATATATATATATACACAAACACACACACACACACACACACACACACACACACACACACACACACACACACACACACACACACACACAATATCTCCCCGTGGGTTCTTCGGGAAGGAGCTGAGGTACTGAGTGTGCCACTTACCATAATATTCAACACATCCCTTGAAACTGGGCAGCTACCTGAGGTATGGAAGAAGGCCAACGTAGTCCCCATCTTTAAAAAAGGAGACAGAAAAGAGGCACTAAACTATAGACCGGTGTCACTTACATGTATAGTGTGCAAAGTCCTGGAGAAAATCATCAGGAAAAGAATGGTGGAACACCTCGAGCGGAACAGGATAATAAACACCAGACAGCACGGATTCCGGGAAGGCAAATCCTGTGTAACAAACCTCCTAGAGTTCTATGATAAAGTAACAGAGGTAAGGCAAGAGAGAGAAGGGTGGGTTGATTGCATTTTCCTGGACTGCAGGAAGGCCTTCGACACAGTTCCTCACATGAGATTAGTAAAGTAGTTGGAAGAACAAGCATGTATAACAGGAAGGGCACTGGAATGGATCAGGGAATACCTCAAAGGGAGACAACAACGGGTCATGGTGCGTGGTGAGGTATCACAGTGGGCGCCTGTGACGAGCGGTGTACCGCAGGGGTCAGTCCTAGGACCAGTGTTATTCCTGGTATATGTAAATGACATGACGGACGGGATAGACTCAGAAGTGTCTCTATTCGCGGATGATGTGAAAATAATGAGGAGAATCACATCGGAAGAGGACCAGGCAGGGCTGCAAACAGACCTGGACAAGCTCGACATCTGGTCTAGCAATTGGCTTCTCGAATTCAATCCCTCCAAATGCAAAGTCATGAGGATCGGAGAAGGGCAAAGAAGACCGCTGACAGAGTACAAGCTAGGCGGGCAAAGGCTACAAACCTCGGCAAAGGAGAAAGACCTTGGGGTGAGTATAACGCCAAGTACGTCTCCGGAGGCACACATCAACCAGATAACTGCGGCAGCATATGGGCGACTGGCAAACCTAAGATTAGCGTTCCGTTACCTTAACAAGGAATCGTTCAAGACACTGTATACCGTGTACGTCAGGCCCATACTAGAATATGCAGCACCAGTCTGGAACCCACACCTGGTCAAGCATGTAAAGAAACTAGAGAATGTGCAAAGGTTTGCGACAAGGTTAGTTCCACAACTCAGGGGTCTGTCCTATGAAGAAAGGTTGAGGGAAATAGGACTAACAACACTGGAGGAAAGAAGTGTCAGAGGAGACATGATAACGACATACAAAATACTGCGGGGAATCGACAAGGTAGACAGTGACAGGATGTTCCAGAGAGGGAACACAGAAACAAGGGGACACAACTGGAAGCTGAAGACTCAGATGAGTCAAAGGGATGTTAGGAAGCATTTCTTCAGCCACAGAGTAGTCAGGAAGTGGAATGGTCTAGAGAAAGATATAGTGGAGGCAGGAACCATACACAGTTTTAAGACAAGGTATGATAAAGCTCATGGAGCAGGGAGAGCAGAGACCCAGTAGCAGACAGCGAATAGGCGGGGCCAGGAGCTGAGTCTCGACCCCTGCAACCACAATTAGGTGAGTACACACACACACATATATATATATGTATATATATATATATATATATATATATATATATATATATATATATATATATATATACATATTTTTTTTTTTTTTTTTTTTTTAACACATCGGCCGATTCCCACCAAGGCAGGGTGGCCCGAAAAAGAAAAACTTTCATCATCATTCACTCCATCACTGTCTTGCCAGAAGGGTGCTTTACACTACAGTTATAAAACTGCAACATTAACACCCCTCCTTCAGAGTGCCGGCACTGTACTTCCCATCTCCAGAACTCAAGTCCGGCCTGCCGGTTTCCCTGAATCCCTTCATAAATGTTACTTTGCTCACACTCCAACAGCACGTCAAGTATTAAAACCATATGCCTCCATTCACTCCTATCAAATACGCTCACACATGCTTGCTGGAAGTCCAAGCCCCTCGCACACAAAACTTCCTTTACCCCTCCCTCCAACCTTTCCTAGGCCGACCCCTACCCCGCCTTCCCTCCACTACAGATTTATACACTCTCGAAGTCACTCTGTCTCGTTCCATTCTCTCTACATGTCCAAACCACCTCAACAACCCCTCCTCAGCTCTCTGAACAATCGTTTTGGTAATCCCGCACCTCCTCCTAATTTCCAAACTCCGAATTCTCTGCATTATATTCACACCACACATTGACCTCAGACATGACATCTCCACTGCCTCCAGCCTTCTCCTCGTTGCAACATTCATCACCCATGCTTCACACCCATATAAGAGCGTTGGTATAACTATACTCTCATACATTCCCCTCTTTACTTCCATGGACAAGGTTCTTTGTCTCCACAGACTCCGAAGTGCTCCACTCACCCTTTTCCCTCATCAATTCTATGATTCACCTCATCCTTCATAGACCCATCCGCCGACATGTCCACTCCCAAATATCTGAATACATTCACCTCCTCCATACTCTCTCCTCCAATCTGATATCCAATCTTTCGTCACCTATTCTTTTTGTTATCCTCATCACCTTACTCTTTCCTATATTCACTTTCAATTTTCTTCTTTTACACACCCTACCAAATTCATCCACCAACCTCTGCAGCTTCTCTTCAGAATCTCCCAAAAGCACAGTGTCATCAGCAAAAAGCAACTGTGACAACTCCCACTTTGTATTTGCTTCTTTATCTTTTAGCCCAACACCTCTTGCCAAGACCCTCGCATTCACTTCTCTTACAACCCCATCTATAAATATATTGAACAACCACGGTGACATCACACATCCTTGTCTAAGGCCCACTTTTACTGGGAAATAGTCCCTTCCCTCCTACACACTCTAACCTGAGCCTCACTATCCTCATAAAAACTCTTCACTGCTTTCAGTAACCTTCCTCCTATTCCATACACCTGCAACATCTGCCACATTGCCCCCTATCTACCCTATCATACGCCTTTTCCAAATCCATAAATGCCACAAAAACATCTTTACCCTTATCCAAATACTGTTCACCTATATGTTTCACTGTAAACACTTGGTCTACACACCCCTACCTTTCCTAAAACCCCTTGTTCATCTGCTATCCTGCTTTCTGTTTTACTCTTAATTCTTTCAATAATAACTCTACCATACACTTTACCAGGTACACTCAACAGACTTATTCCCCTATAATTTTTGCACTCTCTTTGTCCCTTTGCCTTTATACAAAGGAACAATACACGCTCTCTGCCAATCCCTAGGTACCTTACCCTCTTCCATACATTTATTAAATAATAGCACCAACCACTCCAAAATTATATCCCCACCTGCTTTTAACATTTCTATCTTTATCCCATCAATCCCAGCTGCCTTACCCCTTTCATTCTACCCACTGCCTCACGAACTTCCCCTACACCCACAACTGGCTCTTCCACACTCCTACAAGATGTTATTCCTCCTTGCCCTACACACGAAATCACAGCTTCCCTGTCTTCATCAACATTTAACAAATCCTCAAAATATTCTCTCCATCTTCCCGATACCTCTAACTCTCCATTTAATAACTCTCCTCCTATTTTTAACTGTCAAATCCATTTGTTCTCTAGGCTTCCTCAACTTATTAATCTCATTCCAAAACTTTTTCTTATTTTCAACAAAATTTGCTGATAACATCTCACCCACTCTCTCATCTGCTCTCTTTTACATTGCTTCACCACTCTTTAACCTCTTTTTTCTCTCCATATACTCTTCCCTCCTTGCATCACTTCTACTTTGTAAAAACCTCTCATATGCTAACTTTTTCTCCCTTACTACTCTCTTTACATCATCATTCCACCAATCGCTCCTCTTCCCTCCTGCACCCACTCGCCTGTAACCACAAACTTCTGCTGAACACTCTAACACTACATTTTTAAATCTACCCCATACATTTTCGACCCCATTGCCTACACTCTCACTAGCCCATCTATCCTCCAATAGTTGTTTATATCTTACCCTAACTGCCTCCTCTTTTAGTTTATAAACCTTCACCTCTCTTTTACTTACTGATTCTATTTTCCTTGTATCCCATCTACCTTTTACTCCCACTGTAGCTATAACTATATATATATATATATATTGGGTGGGTGGGGAGGTGGCTGACACGGTGTGACACATAATGTTATGCATGTTTCTGCTACGATTATATGCAAATTATTGCCACTCAGGTATTATCATTATACTTAGTCTGATGGCAACACTGTATCTCTCTCTCTCTCTCTCTCTCTCTCTCTCTCTCTCTCTCTCTCTCTCTCTGTCTCTCTCTCTCTTGTCTCTCTCTCTCCCCTCTCTCTCTCTCTCTCTCTCTCTCTCTCTCTCTCTCTCTCTCTCTCTCTCTCGTCTCTCTCTCCCCTCTCTCTCTCTCTCTCTCTCTCTCTCCTCTCTCTCCTCCTCTTCTCTCTCTCTCTCTCTCTCTCTCTCTCTCTCTCTCTCTCTCTCTCTCTCTCTCTCTCTCTCTCTCTCTCTCTCTCTCTCTCTCCCTGTCTCTCTCTCTCTCTCTCTCTCTCTCTCTCTCTCTCTCTCTCTCTCTCTCTCTCTCTCTCTCTCTCTCTCTCTCTCTCTCCTTCACTCTGGAATAACCTTGTAAAATAATCGTGACAGAGCCCAGGCAGTCAACAACTTGGTCAGATAATCGTGAGTATTCTGTTAACTTCGCAATAGATAAAACTTGAGACAGCAACCCGGGTACTGACGCTCGCATCGAATAATCGCCAGTAATAATCTGAATAATCACTATAGCGTCGAATAATCGCCAGTAATAATCTGAATAATCACTATAGCGTCGAATAATCGCCAGTAATAATCTGAATAATCACTATACCGTCGAATAATCGCCAGTAATAATCTGAATAATCACTATAGCGTCGAATAATCGCCAGTAATAATCTGAATAATCACTATAGCGTCGAATAATCGCCAGAAACAACTGGCAAAAATCTCGCTGAAGTCACATTATCGTGAAGAAATATTTCTCATAACTTGTTAAATTATCAGTAGGGAGGATGTATACACCTGGTGGTGTATGTCTCAGTCGATAGGCTTCAAACCCTCTAAAAAACCCACCATCCATTAAAATATTGTCTGAATTCCTCCTGATAATTCTTCTTCTTTTATTATTATTATTATTATTATTATTATTATTATTATTATTATTATTATTATTATTATTATTATTATTATTATTATTATTATTATTATTATTATCATTATTATTGTTGTTGTTATTGTTGTACTGTTTACCGTGGAAGGGCTAAATCAGTAAGGGGTCTAACAGGTACTGGAGAAGTGGAGGTAATCAGGTTGGATCCGAGGAAGCGGAGAGCAGCTCCAACACCCTGAACCCAGAGCCATCTCGCAGCATCAAGGTGAACGCGACCTTACTAACTGCAGGCTCGAACTGCCGTGTATGTGTTTGAGATGGTTGTACACCGCTGCGGCAGACCTCACCCCAGACTCTTACACGGTCTGCCGCCTCAGGTCTCAGACCGTGGCCTCCTACATCTGTGTGTGTGTGCTCACCTACTTGTGGTTGAAGGGGTCGATTCACAGCTCCTGGCCCCACCTCTTCGCTGGTCGCTACTAGGTCCACTTTCTCCCTGCTCCAAGAGCTTTATCATACCTCTTCTTAAAGCTATATACAGACCCTGCTTCCACTACATCTCTCTCCAGATTGTCCCACTTCCTGACAACACTAGGGCTAAGGAAATACTTCCTAACATCCCTGTGACTCATCTGAGTTTTCAACTTCCATTGTGTCCCCTTGTTGCTGTGTCCCATCTCTGGAACATACTGTCTCTGTCCACCTTATCAATTCCTCTTAGTATTTCATATCGTTATCATGTCCCCCTCCCCCCGTATTCCTCCTGTAATCCAGTGTCATCAGGTCGATTTCTCTTAACCTCTCCTCATAGGACATGCCACTTAGCTCCGGTCCTAGTTTTGTTGCAAACCTTTGCACTTTCTTTAATTTCTTGGGGTGCTTGACCAGGTGTGGGTTCCATACTGGTGCTGCGTACTCCAATACCGGCCTGACGTACACAGTGTACGGTGTCATGTGTAGGGATGTGCAACACACAGGGAAGCAGGGATGTGCAACACACAGGGAAGCAGGGATGTGCAACACACAGGAAAGCAGAGATGTGCAACACACATCACAAAGCACTGTAGTTAATGTAACGTGCAATGAATGCAGAAGTGTGTTGCAGCGAGTAATCATGCGAGCACATTCCCTGTTGCACACAGTCATACACGCTACAACCATCCACCTCATTTACATACCGCAATGAGCATTTAAGTCGATTACCAAAGCTGACCAGCTTTGGTAGAGCTCGCGCACGCACGCACGCAACCACGCGCACGCTCGCTAGCTTGCGTGCGTGCGCGTGTGTGCGTGTGTCCTCTAGCGTAGTAATTCCAACTGTTATTTAAGAATTATATTAGTGAACTGAACTCTGAATGGTTGTGTGTGTGTGTGTGTGTGTGTATGTGTGTGTGTGTGTGTGTGTGTGTGTATGTGTGTGTGTGTGTGTGTGTGTGTGTGTGTGTATGTGTGTGTGTGTGTGTGTGTGTGTGTGTGTTGTGTGTGTGTGTGTGAGTGTGTGTGTGTGTGTGTGTGTGTGTGTATGTGTGTGTGTGTGTGTGTGTGTGTGTTTGTGTGTGTGTGCGTGTGTGTGTGTTATCGTCAGGACTCACATGCTTTAAGTTATCAGTTACAAGTTTTGAATCTACAGTGCTAGCAACACACACTACATTGCTAGCAACACACACTACAGTGCTAGCAACACACACTACAGTGCTATCAACACACTCTACAGTGCTAGTAACACACACTACAGTGCTAGCAACACACACTACAGTGCTAGCAACACACACTACAGTGCTAGCAACACATACTACAGTGCTTGCAACACACACTACAGTGCTATCAACACACACTACAGTGCTTGCAACACACACTACAGTGCTTGCAACACACACTACAGTGCTCACAACACACACTACAGTGCTAGCAACACACACTACAGTGCTATCAACACACACTACAGTGCTAGCAACACACACTACAGTGCTAGCAACACACACTACAGTGCTAGCAACACACAATACAGTGCAAGCAACACACACTACAGTGCTATCAACACACACTACAGTGCTAGCAACACACACTACAGTGCTAGCAACACACACTACAGTGCTAGCAACACACAATACAGTGCTAGCAACACACACTACAGTGCTATCAACACACACTACAGTGCTAGCAACACACACTACAGTGCTAGCAACACACACTACAGTGCTAGTAACACACACTACAGTGCTATCAACACACACTACAGTGCTTGCAACACACACTACAGTGCTATCAACACACACTACAGTGCTAGCAACACACACTACAGTGCTAGCAACACACACTACAGTGCTTGCAACACACACTACAGTGCTATCAACACACACTACAGTGCTTGCAACACACACTACAGTGCTATCAACACACACTACAGTGCTAGCAACACACACTACAGTGCTAGCAACACACACTACAGTGCTTGCAACACACACTACAGTGCTATCAACACACACTACAGTGCTAGCAACACACACTACAGTGCTAACAACACACACTACAGTGCTAGCAACACACACTACAGTGCTAGCAACACACACTACAGTGCTATCAACACACACTGAAGTGCTGGCAACACACACTACAGTGCTAGCAACACACACTGTATTGCTAGCAACACACACTACAGTGCTAGCAACACACACTACAGTGCTAGCAACACACACTACAGTGCTAGCAACACACACTACAGTTCTAGCAACACACACACACTGTAGTGCAAGCAACACACACTACAGTGCTAGCAACACACACTACAGTGCTTGCAACACACACTATAGTGCTAGCAACACACACTATAGTGTTAGCAACACACACTACAGTGAAAACAACACACACTACAGTGCTAGCAACACACACTGTAGTGCAAGCAACACACACTACAGTGCTATCAACACACACTACAGTGCTAGCAACACACACTGAAGTGCAAGCAACACACACTACAGTGCTAGCAACACACACTGTAGTGCTAGCAACACATACTACAGTGCTAGCAACACACACTGAAGTGCTAGCAACACACTACAGTGCTAGCAACACACACTGTAGTGCTAGCAACACACACTACAGTGCTAGCAACACACACTGTATTGCTAGCAACACACACTACAGTGCTAGCAACACACACTACAGTGCTAGCAACACACACTACAGTGCTAGCAACACACACTACAGTGCTAGCAACACACACTACAGTTCTAGCAACACACACACACTGTAGTGCAAGCAACACACACTACAGTGCTAGCAACACACACTACAGTGCTTGCAACACACACTATAGTGTTAGCAACACACACTACAGTGAAAACAACACACACTACAGTGCTACAACACACACTGTAGTGCAACAACACACACTACAGTGCTAGCAACACACACGTAGTGCTAGCAACACATACTACAGTGCTAGCAACACACACTGAAGTGTAGCAACACACTACAGTGCTAGCAACACACACTGAGTGCTAGCAAACACACTACAGTGCTAGCAACACACACTACAGTGCTAGCAACACACACTACAGTTCTAGCAACACACACACACTGTAGTGCAAGCAACACACACTACAGTGCTAAGCAACACACACTACAGTGCTTGCAACACACTATAGTGCTAGCAACACACACTATAGTGTTAGCACACACACACAGTGAAACAACACACACTCAGTGTAGCAACACACACTGGTGCAAGCAACACATACTACAGTGCTATCACACACACTACAGTGCTAGCAACACACACTGAAGTGCAAGCACACACACTACAGTGCTAGAACACACTGTGTGCTAGCAACACATACTACAGTGTAACAACACATACTACAGTGCTAGCAACATACACTACAGTTCTAGCAACACACACACTGTAGTGCAAGCACACACATTACAGTGTAGCAAACACACTGTTGTGCAAGCAACACACACTACAGTGCTAGCAACACACACTATAGTGTTAGCAACACACACTACAGTGAAAACAACACACACTACAGTGCTAGCAACACACATTACAGTGCTAGCAACACATACTGTAGTGCTAGTAACACACACTACAGTGCTAGCAATACACACTACAGTACTAACAACACACACTACAGTGCTAGCAACACACACTGTAGGGCTAGCAACACACACTACAGTGCAAGCAACAGACTGCAGTGCTAGCAACACACACTACAGTTCTAGCAACACACACTGTAGTGCTAGCAACACACACTGTAGTGCTAGCAACACACACTACAGTGCAAGCAACAGACTGCAGTGCCAGCAACACACACACACACAAACACCACTAACAACAACAACAAGCAACATGAGCGAAACATCAACTCCAGATTCCTGAAATAAACCCCTCTTCCCCCCACAAAAAAAATGCCAATCTAACCCAAGAAAATCAAAATAAACCAAATAAACCAAAAAAAATAGAGACCGGGGTCAAAAAACAAAATAAACCTAATAAACCAAAAAAATAGAGACCGGGGTCAAAAAACAAAATAAACCTAATAAACCAAAAAATAAAGACCGGGGTCAAAAAACAATATAAACCTAATAAACCAAAAAAAAAATAGAGACCGGGGTCAAAAAAAATATCGCTTTTCATGTTGTAAAAACAAATCCCGCTCCTTGGTGTTGCATTTTTCAATACATATTAAAGATTCATGACCTGTAGGGAACACATGTGTGTGTTGCGGCAGGCTGGTGGGGGGAGGGGGAGGGGGAGAGGGAAGGGGGAGGGGAAAATAAGATGGTGGAGTAGGAATAGGATGGGACAGACTGGTAGAGAGAGAGAAAGAGGATTAGAGCTAGATAGATATATTGATAAATATATAGATAGATAGATGGTAGATTGAGAGACATATAGATATAGAGATAAATAAATAGATAGACAGAGATAAATACAAAGATATTTAGATAGATAGATTAATCTACAGATGGACAGATTGATAGAGAGAGAGAGAGAGAGACCTGTCATGTCACAGTGCAGGACCTAACACATGGGCAGCAGGTCAGTAGTGTTGCAGATATAGATACGAACACACCTTCAGTAGACAGCAGATCTTCTTCACCTTCAGTAGACAGCAGGAGATCTTCTTCACCTTCAGTAGACAGCAGGAGAGCTTCTTCACCTTCAGTAGACAGCAGGAGAGCTTCTTCACCTTCAGTAGACAGCAGGAGAGCTTCTTCACCTTCAGTAGACAGCAGGAGAGCTTCTTCACCTTCAGTAGACAGCAGGAGAGCTTCTTCACCTTCAGTAGACAGCAGGAGAGCTTTTTCACCTTCAGTAGACAGCAGGAGATCTTCTTCACCTTCAGTATACAGCAGAAGAGCTTCTTCACCTTCAGTAGACAGCAGGAGAGCTTCTTCACCTTCAGTAGACAGCAGGAGAGCTTCTTCACCTTCAGTAGACAGCAGGAGATCTTCTTCACCTTCAGTAGACAGCAGGAGAGCTTCTTCACCTTCAGTAGACAGCAGATCTTCTTCACCTTCAGTAGGCAGCAGGAGAGCTTCTTCACCTTCAGTAGACAGCAGGAGAGCTTCTTCACCTTCAGTAGACAGCAGGAGAGCTTTTTCACCTTCAGTAGACAGCAGGAGATCTTCTTCACCTTCAGTATACAGCAGAAGAGCTTCTTCACCTTCAGTAGACAACAGGAGAGCTTCTTCACCTTCAGTAGACAGCAGGAGATCTTCTTCACCTTCATTAGACAGCAGGAGAGCTTCTTCACCTTCAGTAGACAGCAGGAGAGCTTCTTCACCTTCAGTAGACAGCAGATCTTCTTCACCTTCAGTAGACAGCAGGAGAGCTTCTTCACCTTCAGTAGACAGCAGGAGAGCTTCTTCACCTTCAGTAGACAGCAGGAGAGCTTCTTCACCTTCAGTAGACAGCAGATCTTCTTCACCTTCAGTAGACAGCAGGAGAGCTTCTTCACCTTCAGTAGACATCAGGAGAGCTTCTTCACCTTCAGTAGACAGCAGGAGAGCTTCTTCACCTTCAGTAGACAGCAGGAGATCTTCTTCACCTTCAGTAGACAGCAGAAGAGCTTCTTCACATTCCGTAGACAGCAGGAGAGCTTCTTCACCTTCAGTAGACAGCAGGAGATCTTCTTCACCTTCAGTAGACAGCAGGAGAGCTGTCCCTGAGTAGTACTACACTGTACCTGGGTAGCACTACACTGTACCTGGGTAGCACTACACTGTACCTGGGTAGTACTACACTGTACCTGGGTAGCACTACGCTGTACCTGGGTAGTACTACACTGTACCTGGGTAGTACTACACTGTACCTGGGTAGTACTACACTGTACCTGGGTAGCACTACACTGTACCTGGATAGTACTACACTGTACCTGGGTAGTACTACACTGTACCTGGGTAGCACTACGCTGTACCTGGGTAGCACTACACTGTACCTGGGTAGTACTTCACTGTGCCTGGGTAGCAATACGCTGTACCTGGGTAGAACTACACTGTACCTGGGTAGTACTACACTGTACCTGGGTAGCACTACACTGTACCTGGGTAGCACTACGCTGTACCTGGGTAGCACTACACTGTACCTGGGTAGTACTTCACTGTGCCTGGGTAGCAATACGCTGTACCTGGGTAGAACTACACTGTACCTGGGTAGTACTACACTGTACCTGGGTAGCACTACACTGTACCTGGATAGTATTACACTGTACCTGGGTAGTACTACACTGTACCTGGGTAGTACTACACTGTACCTGGGTAGCACTATGCTGTACCTGGGTAGTACTACACTGTACCTGGGTAGCACTACACTGTACCTGGGTAGTACTGCACTGTTCCTGGGTAGCACTACACTGTACCTGTTTAGTACTGCACTGTACCTGATAGTACTACACTGTACCTGGGTAGTACTACACTGTACCTTGGTAGTACTACACTGTACATAGGTAGCACTACATTGTACCTGGGTAGTACTACACAGTACCTGGGTAGCACTACACTGTACCTGATAGTACTACACTGTACCTGGGTAGTACTACACTGTACCTGGGTAGTACTACACTGTACCTGGGTAGAACTACACTGTTCCTGGGTAGCACTACACTGTACCTGGGTAGTACTACACAGTACCTGGGTAGCACTACACTGTACCTGAGGAACACTACACTGTGCCTGGGTAGCACTACACTGTACCTGAGGAACACTACACTGTACCTGGGTAGTACTACACTGTACCTGGGTAGCACTACACTGTACCCGAGTAGTACTACACTGTACCTGGGTAGCAGTACACTGTACCTGGGTAGCACTACGCTGTACCTGGGTAGCACTACACTGTACCCGGATAGTACTACACTGTACCTGGGTAGCACTACACTGTACCTGAGGTACACTACACTGTGCCTGGGTAGCACTACACTGTACCTGAGGAACACTACACTGTACCTGGGTAGTACTACACTGTACCTGGGTAGCACTACACTGTACCCGAGTAGTACTACACTGTACCTAGGTAGCAGTACACTGTACCTGGGTAGCACTACGCTGTACCTGGGTAGCACTACACTGTACCCGGATAGTACTACACTGTACCTGGGTAGCACTACACTGTACCTGAGTAGTACTACACTGTACCTGGGTAGCACTACACTATACCCGGGTAGTACTACACTGTACCTGGGTAGCACTACACTGTACCCGGGTAGTACTACACTGTACCTGTGTGGCACTACACTGTACCTGGGTAGCACTACACTGTACCTGGGTAGCACTACACTATACCCGGGTAGTACTACACTGTACCTGGGTAGCACTACACTGTACCTGGGGAACAGTACACTGTACCTGGGTAGCACTACACTGTACCCGAGTAGCACTGCACTGTACCCGGGTAGCACAAACAATAACACCAGGATCCTCAACGGTAGTTCAACTACCCGGATAATCCCCCTCGTAACTAAGTCTGCACAAGCCTCGTTAAACTCTCAGCAGTTTTTAACGCAGAGAATCGTTGACCCTATGTATATAATGACACTGCATCGTAGCAGCTTGCGTTAAGAAATATGATGAATAATATACATATTTTTCATTAAATATATATATATATATATATATATATATATATATATATATATATATATATATATATATATATATATATATATATATATATAATATATAGATACTTTACCTTTAATAAAATCATTGCAGTTTCCTCTTGAGTTAGTCAACTTTCAAATGCTTGTTGTAAGTCTTTCAGAGAATATGGCAGAGTGTGTGTTTGTCAGAGGCAGGTGAGGGGAAAACTCAGCGAGGGGAGAATTAAAGGTCATTTATATGTTGATTCGCTGGAGGGGACACTGAAGAAGTATATTATTTTCCTGTTAATGATTCACATGTATGGGACGTGTTGCAGACACTGTGTGCATACACTGCTTGGGTTTAGTGCTTTGTATGTACGTATGTGTAGGTATGTGTGTGTAAGTAGGTATATGCACAATTATTATTGTCATTATTATTCTTGATTTTGCTATTATTATTATTATTATTATTATTATTATTATTATTATTATTATTATTATTATTATTATTATTATTATTATTATTATTACTTTTCTTATTTTTTTTTTTATCATTACGATGATGTCCAAAACATGTATTCAACCTGTATAGGTGACACATCTATTATAATTATAATACTGACCACGTATATGTGTATATTTCTTTGTGTGCATACTGAGAGACGCGCACATCTCAGTGTACACACACAGAGAGAGACGTGCACATCTCAGTGTACACACACAGAGAGAGACGCGCACATCTCAGTGTACACACACAGAGAGAGGCGCGCACATCTCAGTGTATATACACAGAGAGGCGCGCACATCTCAGTGTATATACACAGAGAGGCGCGCACATCTCAGTGTACACACACAGAGAGAGGCGCGCACATCCCAGTGTACATACACAGAGAGGCGCGCACATCTCAGTGTATATACACAGAGAGAGAGGCGAGCACATCTCAGTGTATATACACAGAGAGAGATGCGCACACATCTCAGTGTATATACACACAGAGAGAGGCGCACACATCTCAGTGTATATACACACAGAGAGAGGCGCGCACATCTCAGTGTATATACACACAGAGAGAGGCGCGCACATCTCAGTGTATATACACACAGAGAGAGGCGCGCACATCTCAGTGTATATACACACAGAGAGAGGCGCGCACATCTCAGTGTATATACAGAGAGGTGCGCACATCTCAGTGTACACACACAGAGAGAGGCGCGCACATCTCAGTGTATATACACACAGAGAGAGGCGCGCACATCTCAGTGTACACACACACAGAGAGGCGCGCACATCTCAGTGTATATACACAGAGAGAGAGGCGCGCACATCTCAGTGTATATACACACAGAGGGAGGCGAGCACATCTCAGTGTATATACACAGAGAGAGATGCGCACATCTCAGTGTATATACACACAGAGAGAGGCGAGCACATCTCAGTGTATATACACAGAGAGAGATGCGCACATCTCAGTGTATATACACACACAGAGAGATGCGCAAATCTCAGTGTATATACACACAGAGAGAGGCGAGCACATCTCAGTGTATACACACAGAGAGAGGCGCGCACATCTCAGTGTATATACACAGAGAGAGATGCGCACATCTCAGTGTATATACACACAGAGAGAGGCGCGCACATCTCAGTGTATATATACACAGAGAGAGATGCGCACATCTCAGTGTATATACACACAGAGAGAGATGCGCACATCTCAGTGTATATACACACAGAGAGAGATGCGCACATCTCAGTGTATATACACACAGAGAGAGGCGAGCACATCTCAGTGTATATACACAGAGAAAGATGCGCACATCTCTGTGTATATACACACAGAGAGAGGCGCGCACATCTCAGTGTATATACACACAGAGAGAGGCGCGCACATCTCAGTGTATATACAGAGAGGTGCGCACATCTCAGTGTACACACACAGAGAGAGGCGCGCACATCTCAGTGTATATACAAAGAGAGAGGCGAGCACATCTCAGTGTATACACACAGAGGGAGGCGAGCACATCTCAGTGTATATACACAGAGAGAGATGCGCACATCTCAGTGTATATACACACAGAGAGAGGCGCGAACATCTCAGTGTATATACAAAGAGAGAGGTTCGCACATCTCAGTGTATATACACAGAGAGAGGCGCGCACATCTCAGTGTATGCACACATAATGAGGCGCGCACATCTCAGTGTAAACACACACACACAGAGGCACGCACATCTCAGTGTATATACACAGAGAGAGGCACGCACATCTCAGTGTATACACACACAGACGCGCACATCTCAATGTGTACACACACACACACACAGACGCGCACATCTCAGTGTACACACACAGAGGTGCACATCTCAGTGTACACACACAGAGGCGCACATCTCAGTGTACACACACAGAGAGACGCGCACATCTCAGTGTACACACACAGAGACACGCACATCTCAGTGTACACACACAAAGAGACGCGCACATCTCAGTGTACACAGAGTATCAGAGAATGGAAACGGTACAGAAGGCAAAGAACCCAAGTAAACAAAGAGATTAGTAGAAGAGCTAGAAACGAGTATGCACAAGTACGGAGGGAGGCCCAGAAATAGTACGAAAACGACATAGCATCGAAAGTTAAGTCCGACCCGAAACTGATGTTCAGTCACATCAGAAGGAAGACAACAGTCAAGGACCAGGTGATAAGGCTGAGGAGAGAAGATGAGGAACTCACAAGTAATGATCAAGAGGTATGTGAGGAGCTCAACTTGAGGTTTAAGGAAGTATTCACAATGGAGGAAGGAAGGCAGCTGGGTAGACAGGACATAATTCGTCACCAACAAGGGATGTACCAAGTGCTAGAGGGCATACACACAACTGAGGAGGAAGTGAAACAGTTACTCAGTGACCTCGATACCTCAAAGGCGATGGGTCCGGACAATATCTCCCCGTGGGTTCTTCGGGAAGGAGCTGAGGTACTGAGTGTGCCACTTACCACAATATTCAACACATCCCTTGAAACTGGGCAGCTACCTGAGGTATGGAAGAAGGCCAACGTAGTCCCCATTTTTAAAAAAGGAGGCAGGAAAGAGGCACTAAACTATAGACCGGTGTCACTTACATGTATAGTGTGCAAAGTCCTGGAGAAAATCATCAGGAAAAGAATGGTGGAACACCTTGAGCGGAACAGGATAATAAACACCAGACAGCATGGATTCCGGGAAGGCAAATCCTGTGTAACAAACCTCCTAGAGTTCTATGATAAAGTAACAGAGGTAAGGCAGGAGAGAGAAGGGTGGGTTGATTGCATTTTCCTGGACTGCAGGAAGGCCTTCGACACAGTTCCTCACATGAGATTAGTAAAGAAGTTGGTAGAACAAGCAGGTATAACAGGAAGGGCACTGGAATGGATCAGGGAATACCTCAAAGGGAGGCAACAACGGGTCATGGTGCGTGGTGAGGTATCACAGTGGGCGCCTGTGACGAGCGGTGTACCGCAGGGGTCAGTCCTAGGACCAGTGTTATTCCTGGTATATGTAAATGACATGACGGACGGGATAGAATCAGAAGTGTCTCTATTCGCGGATGATGTGAAAATAATGAGGAGAATCACATCGGAAGAGGACCAGGCAGGGCTGCAAACAGACCTGGACAAGCTCGACATCTGGTCTAGCAGTTGGCTTCTCGAATTCAATCCCTCCAAATGCAAAGTCATGAGGATCGGAGAAGGGCAAAAGACCGCTGACAGAGTACAAGCTAGGCGGACAAAGGCTACAAACCTCGGCAAAGGAGAAAGACCTTGGAGTGAGTATAACGCCTAGCACGTCTCCGGAGGCACACATCAACCAGATAACTGCGGCAGCATATGGGCGTCTGGCAAACCTTAGATTAGCGTTCCGTTACCTTAACAAGGAGTCGTTCAAGACACTGTATACCGTGTACGTCAGGCCCATACTAGAATATGCAGCACCAGTCTGGAACCCACACCTGGTCAAGCACGTAAGGAAACTAGAGAAAGTGCAAAGGTTTGCGACAAGGTTAGTTCCACAACTCAGGGGTCTGTCTTATGAAGAAAGGTTGAGGGAAATAGGACTAACAACACTGGAGGAAAGAAGGGTCAGAGAAGACATGATAACGACATACAAAATACTGCGGGGAATTGACAAGGTAGATAGTGACAGGTTGTTTCAGAGAGGAAACACAGAAACAAGGGGACACAACTGGAAGCTGAAGACTCAGATGAGTCAAAGGGATGTCAGGAAACATTTCTTCAGCCACAGAGTAGTCAGGAAGTGGAATGGACTAGAGAAAGATATAGTGGAGGCAGGAACCATACATAGTTTTAAGACAAGGTATGATAAAGCTCATGGAGCAGGGAGAGCAGAGACCCAGTAGCAGACAGCGAAGAGGCGGGGCCAGGAGCTGAGTCTCGACCCCTGCAACCACAATTAGGTGAGTACACACAGAGACGCGCACATCTCAGTGTACACACACAGAGAGATGCGCACATCTCAGTGTACACACACACAGAGAGATGCGCACATCTCAGTGTACACACACACAGAGACGCGCACATCTCAGTGTACACACACACAGAGACGCGCACATCTCAGTGTACACACACAGAGAGATGCGCACATCTCAGTGTACACACACACAGAGAGATGCGCACATCTCAGTGTACACACACACACAGACGCGCACATCTCAGTGTACACACACACAGAGACGCGCACATCTCAGTGTACACACACACACAGAGATGCGCACATCTCAGTGTACACACACAGAGACGCGCACATCTCAGTGTACACACACAGAGACGCGCACATCTCAGTGTACACACACAAAGAGACGCGCACATCTCAGTGTACACACACACAGAGACGCGCACATCTCAGTGTACACACACAGAGACGCGCACATCTCAGTGTACACACACAGAGACGCGCACATCTCAGTGTACACACACAAAGAGACGCGCACATCTCAGTGTACACACACAGAGACGCGCACATCTCAGTGTACACACAGAGAGATGCGCACATCTCAGTGTACACACACAGAGAGACGCGCACATCTCAGTGTACACACACAGAGACGCGCACATCTCAGTGTACACACACACAGAGAGGCGCGCACATCTCAGTGTACACACACAGAGACGCGCACATCTCAGTGTACACACACACAGAGGCGCGCACATCTCAGTGTACACACACAGAGACGCGCACATCTCAGTGTACACACACAGAGACGCGCACATCTCAGTGTACACACACACAGAGAGGCGCGCACATCTCAGTGTACACACACAGAGACGCGCACATCTCAGTGTACACACAAGAGAGCGCGCACATCTCAGTGTACACACACAGAGACGCGCACATCTCAGTGTACACACACAGAGACGCGCACATCTCAGTGTACACACACACAGAGAGGCGCGCACATCTCAGTGTGCACACACAGAGACGCACATCTCAGTGGAAAGACAATTCGGAAGCATTTTTCTCTGCCTAAAAAGTCGAATTTATTTGAAAAGTCGAATCATTTTGGAAAGTCTACGAGGAGGACCTTGAAGTCTGAGGTAATTTGATAAGGCGCCTCACCCTTACCTCCTTGGAGACTCCGGGTATTGTTACTAAGATGAAATTTAGACAATAACCTTGATTGTGGCTAGTTGGTACACACATACACACACACACACACACACACACACACACACACACACACACACACACACACACACACACACACACACACACACTCACACACAGGCAATAGAAGTGAGATCCATACATAGCTTCAAGAAGAGGTACGATAAGGCTCTTGGAGCAGGGAGATAGTGAACCTAGTAGCGACCAGCGAAGAGGGGCCAGGAGCTATGACTCGACTCCTTTAACCACATAGAGGTGAGTAATGACACACGCATACACATACACAGGCTTGGAAAGCCAGCAGATCGTCTTGGACTTGACAAAGCCCATTGTTTGGGCGAAACTGTGGATATTACAGTTATCCCGTCCCAGTGTCAACAACACCATCTTCCTGATAACACATCAAGTTGCCAGCCTTCGTGTGCTCAAGAACTTCATCAGTTCTGTTTCAAGAAAAAAGGTGGAACATACAGGTGAAGGAGAGAAGACCATGCAGATTTAACCGCG
>WNWK01008695.1:37500-65000 GCA_009830355.1 Cherax destructor
TCTGGTTAACGCTGGGAAACAGTGAAGATAAAGTTGTTATCTTGGTAATTTAGTTATCTAGTGGAATTCCAATTATCCTAGTTACTTAGATGCTTATTAAAAGTATAATTGGCTCAGGAGCTTAGATAGTTAACAAAGGTAGGGTGTTTCAAGATGATGGACCCAATTTTAAAACTCCCTTTGTGATGGCCTCCCCTATAACAGCTGGTAAATAAATATGGCCGCTGTTGCATCAGCTGATAAATGTAAACAAACATGGCCTCTGCTATATCAGCTGATAAATGTAACAAACATGGCCTCTGCTATATCAGCTGATAAACATAAATATTGCCGCCTATACTTAGCAAAAACTACCTTGAAGGCAAAGAGAAACAACAGGGTAACACATAAACCAATTAAATATGAAGCGTAACACAAATTAAAACGAGTGGAAGCTCATGCTGCTTAGGTAAGTAGCGGAAAGAAATATACTCCAGGGTAAGGTGCGCAAAATTTCAACGAATATATCAGGGGATCACCATAAACAACTCCCGATATTTTGTGTCGCAGGGCATCGATGTGAGTTGTGTCGGGCGGAGGATCAAGTGATACCCCTCGTGAGTCTAGAACGTCACCTGGCTTGATAATGCAAGTGATCCACGCGGGAAAATAAGCCAGGAAAGTCACCTGGCTTTACGACCTAGGTGACCTACAGGGAAATGAGCCCAGAAAGACACCTGGCTTCGCGACGCAGGTGCTCAGGCAGGCGCCTATGGCAAACCTAATTATGTATTTCGGATCCCTCTCCCGCGGTAGGTCACTCCGACGCTGCAGTTAATCTGGTGGTTAAGGAAGGCTAAGGATTGAAGGAGAAGGCTCACAGGATTCAGGCTCCTGGGAGTCCCTGCCTCAACGCTCAGGGACATTAGGGTAATGAAGACGCATATCGCTGCCCCTGAGAGAGAAGGAACCTTAGAGGCAGCGAGGTCGTGCCGACGTCATTTGCATAGTGAGCAGATGTGTCCTACTTATGGAATATTTTATGGCTCCTGTCTACGAGAGTTACGGAGCCTCGTTTTGAAGGGCGTGGAGGGTCGTAGAAAGTCTGTCGCCGTCGCCTTGAGAGTCGCCAGAAAGGCTTGAAAGGTCGGCTTTCACTTTGAGAGACGTAGGAGGACCTCAGAAGAATCATTTTCACTTTGAGAGACGTGGGAGAACCTCAGAAGGATCATTTTCACTTTGAGAGACGTGGGAGAACCTCAGAAGGATCATTTTCACTTTGAGAGACGTGGGAGAACCACAGAAGGATCATTTTCACTTTGAAAGACGTGGGAGAAAGTCAGAAGGATAATTTTCTCTTTGAAAGACGTGGGAGAACCTCAGAAGGATTCTTTTCACTTTGAGAGACATCAGAGAAAATCAGATTTATTTACAAAGAAAGATGTGGTAGAATATTAGAAAGTTTGCTTTTTTACTCTGAAGAAGGAAGAGCGAAGGAGGAATAGCGGAGACGCAGGAGGTGGAGGAGGAGTAGGAGGAGAAGTAGCGAAGTAGAAGGAGATGGAGGGAAGATAAATTAGTAACGACATGTGTAATTAGAGGACATATTAGGCAAAACTGACTTAGAATAAATTAATGCAATGTAGCTGAAGAGCTGTGTTGTTGCAGTTATAACATTAATTGTATCTGGTAAAACTGTAATTACCCTCCTGCGTCTCGTTGTCAAGAAGCAGCATTTTGTATATGTTAATGAGTTACACAGTTAATATCTTACGTTTAATGTGAGTTATATATGTGAATAATTTATTATAATTATTCCATTACCCTTGATAATTATGCGAGGATAATTCTGTATAATTATAGTTGTGTTAGGTTTGTTGACTGTGTAGATAATTCATTATGATTATCATGTTGATGGTTTATATACATACATACATACATACATATATATATATATATATATATATATATATATATATATATATATATATATATATATATATATATAATGGTAACCACGAACGAGTGGTATTGATCAATAACTACACTGCATTACAGGTCGAACCCATGATGCTTTGCCGCTCTTGGTGAGCGAAACACATGACGCTCTAGTCCACTGAACCACACAACCAGTAGGACTGAATGTTGTACTCGTGGTTACAATAATATAATATACTGCTTGTTGGACTAGTACACCAAACAGGAGTAGAATTAAATTAGCTTAGAGGCGTTCACACCACCGTATGTCCTTGGTAGGAGTACAACATCCAGTTCTACTGATGCGCTGCTCTTAAGGATTGTGTGGTTCAGTGGACTAGAGAGTCATGTGTTTTCGCTCATCAAGAGGCGGGCCAAATATCATGGGTTCGACCCCTGGCTAGTGCAGTGTAGTTATTGATATATATATGAGATATTTTTGCAGGAATATACAACATTATATTAAGTAAAGTTGGGTTGTTGTGGTTGAGTTTTAGGCAAAATTAAGAGTTGGTATGATTTAATAACTGACAATAATATATTTGTCAATGCATTCGCTCAAATTTTCCAAAAGATCTGTGAGTTTTAGCGAGTTCAAGTTTCTGACTGACTCCGCCTAAATGACAAGATGCATGTATGTATGATAGTGTGATTTTTAGTGAGAAATCACGAAAGCTCTTGAAAGTTCACCATTCTTTACACAGTGGTTTTTTTGTATATTGTGATATTGCCTTTATACAAGTATGTATGTATGAATGTATGTTGTATGTATGTGTGTATGTTGTATATATGTATGTATATGTATATATATATATATATATATATATATATATATATATATATATATATATATATATATATATATATATATATATATATATATATATATATAATACATACATACATACATACATACATACATACATACATACATACATACATACATACATACATACATTACATACATACATACATACATACATATATACATATATATATATGTATGTATGTATGTACGTATGTATGTATGCATGTGACGTAGAGTAAGTGAAAAGTGGGTTGCAATATCCGTAGAGTTATGAACTTGGTGTTCCAAATTGATGAACCCGATTTGAAGTTGCTACTGCCTTGAAACTGGGTCAATTTTTATGAAAAATCGAGTACCTGTCGTTGCTCCTGCATTAAGACTTTAATGTTGACAGATTAATTGACTTGACGTGTCGCTTGACGTGAGTGACGTTAATGTGACCAGTTTTTGACAGCGCTGCCATCAAATATGTTTTTTTTTATGACACTCTTGAAATATTACAATATATAATATTTCTGGTGATAGCTGCGGTGGCCAGTAGGCTGCCAACAGCAACAGTCTGGATGTACATGATGCTTCCACTGCTTCTTGCATTGGTACAAGCAAACAGAGGATCGAGCCTACGCTGCTCCCTACATAAAAATGATCACAAGGCGTGTAGAGTTCCACATATAAAAAAAATTAGAAATGCAATGAAAATCTTAATTCCAACTATATATATATATATATATATATATATATATATTGTGTTGTGTGTGTGTGTGTGTGTGTGTGTGTGTGTGTGTGTGTGTGTGTGTGTGTAAAGAGAGAGAGAGAACGTAAGTGATCAGGTGTGTGTGTGTAAGTACGACAGTTTAGGATGGACTTACCTGCATACGAATAAGCAAGAGCCCAAAACACCAGCAATTACTACACACTTGTAATAATATACAAGCAATTCTAAGTAATTACCACTGACTTTAATGCTTATTATAATTTCACAGAGGTGAAAGCAATTTAGTGTACATATATATATATATATATATATATATATATATATATATAATGTCGGTAACCAAAATAATTCATCCATCAGAACTTTATGCACGCCAAATGTAAGAATTATTATTATTATTATTTTGTATTTGTATCAGTATTATACGCAAACGGGCACGCACGAAAGCACGCACACACATACACACAGAAACAGACAAACAACACACACACACACACACACACACAACACACACACACACACACACACACACACACACACACACACACACACACACGCACACACACACACACACACACACACACACACACACACACACACACACACACACACACACACACACACACACACACACACACACACACACACACACACACACACACACACACACACACACACACACACACACACACACACACACACGCTCTCCCTCACTCCAAAACACAATAAAATCCCTCGTAAAGTATTTTTACTTTCAAGCAATTATATCTGGAGACCAGTGTCGCGCGTGTCTTGTGTCAAGTTTGGAACACCAGCGGGAGAGAGAGGAGAGAGAGAGAGAGAGAGAGAGAGAGAGAGAGAGAGAGAGAGAGAGAGAGAGAGAGAGAGAGAGAGAGAGAGAGAGAGAGAGAGAGGAGAGAGAGAGAGAGAGAGAGAGTAGCAATCAGATTTTTATATATATATAATATACATATATATATTAATATTTTTTTATATATATATTATATATTTTTATATATATATATATATATATATATATATATATATATATATATATATATATATATATATATATATATATATATTTTATCAATCATATATCAAACAGCTGTTTGCAAAGTAAGTACTGGAGCTATATAAACTTTTGGAGCAGAATAAAGCTAAGTGTTGAGAGTAATAGTTAAGTTACCATGACAAAAGAAACACAAGACTCTTTCTTGGAACTGCCTCAGTAGAGAAACCAGGAGGATCCATATTGTTATATAGAGCCAGAAACACATTACCACATCACACCGAGCATTTCTTTCCCTGGATAACATCAAGAACATAACATGAGGCTTCAGGAACCCACGAACACAGCGTTGTCCAGGACTCAGCCACAGAGTCAGCAGCACCAGCACGGAGTCCATCTCCTGATCACGAAAACCTCTCAAGGATCGCAACAAAACTAGTCCCAAAACTGGAAGGTTGGCTCACTACGGGTAGAGACTACAGAAATTGAGTCCAGCGATCCACAAGAGCTGGTTTAGAGACAGGGGGAGTGAGGGAGAGAACCAGAGGATCGACCCCCAGCAAACACAATTCACAGAGTGCAAATTGATTTGTACCTGCACTCACCCATACTTGCACTCAAATTACCAATTCAAATTTCGGTACTCGGAACAACGGGGAAAAATGAGTGCCATTGAGGAGTTCAGAGTGGAATATTACCTTCTCAGGTGTATGCAAATGAGAGGAGAATGCAGTTTGAACAGGTGATCCTTGAGGCCAAGAACCAGAGAATATCGGTAAGCTGGTGTTACTGGGGCTGGCAGACACACTGGTGCTGCTGGTACTGGAAGATGGTGTGAACTGGTATTGATGGTACTGAGAAAGAAGTGAACTGGTGCTAGTGGTATTGGGGAAAGGCATTATATCTGTGATCTTGTATGTTGTTCTTCGTCTTAATAAGTGTTTGAAGTTTCTGTTTTCATAGTCTGCATTCCGTCTCCGGTCTTCCCTTTCCTTCCCATAATTTTATAGCCTTGTGAATTTCGAGATTGCACTCGAGCAGCCACTTCTTTGAGCACCCCAAGTCCCCCGGGAGGCCGCCTCGTATTATTCTCAATAGCTTGCGTAATTACCTATTTATTTTTACCTGGTGTGCAAATGGGTGTCATTATGAATATTTTTTTTTTTTTGAGTTGTGTGAGTGTGTGGTCTGAGACCATGTACACAATAGTGAGTGTAGTCTGAGACCATGTACACAAGAGTGAGTGTGGTCTGAGACCATGTACACAAGAGTGAGTGTGGTCTGAGACCATGTACACAAGAGTGAGTGTGGTCTGAGACCATGTACACAAGAGTGAGTGTAGTCTGAAACCATGTACACAAGAGTGAGTGTGGTCTGAGACCATGTACACAAGAGTGAGTGTGGTCTGAGACCATGTACACAAGAGTGAGTGTGGGCTTAGACCATGTATACAAGAGTGAGTGTGGTCTGAGACCATGTACACAATAGTGAGTGTAGTCTGAGACCATGTACACAAGAGTGAGTGTGGGCTGAGACCATGTACACAAGAGTGAGTGTGGTCTGAGACCATGTACACAATAGTGAGTGTAGTCTGAGACCATGTACACAAGAGTGAGTGTGGGCTGAGACCATGTACACAAGAGTGAGTGTGGGCTGAGACCATGTACACAATAGTGAGTGTAGTCTGAGACCATGTACACAAGAGTGAGTGTGGGCTGAGACCATGTACACAATAGTGAGTGTAGTCTGAGACCATGTACACAAGAGTGAGTGTGGTCTGAGACCATGTACACATGACTGACTATAGTCAGAGACCACGTACGCACTACTGAGTGCAAAGACCACATACACACTATTGAGTGCAGTCAGAGACCATGCACACCAATCGCATATTGCTCTTCGGCTGATTTTCCCGGAATTCCTAATATAATATAAAAACAGAAATATTTTTTTCTGAATGCTGGCTGCTGTTGTTGTTGTTGTTGCTGCTGTTGTTGCTGCTGCTGCTGCTGCTGTTGCTACAGCTGCTGCTGCTGCTGTTGCTACAGCTGCTGCTGCTGCTGCTGCTGCTACTGCTACTGCAGTTGTTGTTGTTGCTGCTGCGCTGCCTGCTGCTGCTGCTACTGCTACTGCAGTTGTTGTTGTTGCTGCTGCTGCTGCTGCTGCTACTGCTACTGCAGTTGTTGTTGTTGTTGTTGCTGCTGCTGCTGCCGCCAGTATTGACTGAGAGGTACACGGGCCAGTTCAACACTCCTAGTTCACATACACCAAAATACATCATTTTTTCCAACACTCATTTTCATGTTTCATGCCAGTCATTCTGAATAGTTTGAGGGAGTGTGTGTGAACGAAGTGTGGGATCGCTCTCTGGCAGCAGTGCCCAAGTGTGGGATCGCTCTCTGGCAGCAGTGCCCAAGTGTGGGATCGCTCTCTGGCAGCAGTGCCCAAATGAGGTTCAGATTGGTATGGAGATCAGTTGTGAATTTTATTGAAAATTAATGATTGGTGTGTTTTTCAAAAGGATATATATGCTTTCATGCATATGTGAATTGAACTGTTTCTAGGGATCGTGATGTGTGTGTGTGTGTGTGTGTGTGTGTGTGTGTGTGTGTGTGTGTGTGTGTGTGTGGGTGTGTGTGTGTGTGTGTGTGTGTGTGTGTGTGTGTGTGTGTGTGGGTGTGTGTGTGTGTGTTAGTTACCATTTTGTCCTAGGCACATGTCGATTAGACACTAGGCCTGTTGTATGTTATGTTTGTGTGTGTGTAACGAAACACTTCGAAATGTTTCGGCCCCGCCGGGAATTGAACCCGGGCCATCCGTGCGTGAAGCAAGAGCGCTAGCCACCATGCCATCGGGGCGTCGTGTGTGTGTGTGTGTACTCACCTATTTGTACTCACCTATTTGTGGTTGCAGGGGTCGAGTCATAGCTCCTGGCCCCGCCTCTTCACTGATTGCTACTAGGTCCTCTCTCTCCCTGCTCCATGAGCTTTATCAAACCTAGTCTTAAAACTATGTATGGTTCCTGCCTCCACTATGTCGCTTTCCAAGCTATTCCACTTCCTGACAACTCTATGACTGAAGAATACTTCCTAACATCCCTTTGACTCATAGGAGTCTTCAACTTCCAATTGTGACCCCTTGTTTCTGTGTCCCCTCTCTGGAACATCTTGTCTCTGTCCACCTTATCTATTCCTCGCAGTATTTTATATGTCGTTATCATGTCTCCCCTAACCCTCCTGTCCTCTAGTGTCGTCAGGCCGATTTTCCTTAACCTTTCTTCGTAGGACAATCCCCTTAGCTCTGGGACTAGTCTTGTTGCAAACCTTTGCACTTTCTCTAATTTCTTGACGTGCTTGACCAGGTGTGGGTTCCAAACTGGTGCTGCATACTCCAGTATGGGCCTGACGTATATGGTATACAGAGTCTTGAATGATTCCTTGGTGAGGTTTGCCAGCCGCCCGTATGTTGCAGCAGTTATCTGATTGATGTGTGCCTCAGGAGATGTGCTCGGTATTATACTCACCCCAAGATCTTTTTCTTTGAGTGAGGTTTGCAGTCTTTGGCCACCTAGACTATACTCTGTCTGCGGTCTTCTTGCCCTTCCCCGATATTCATGACTTTACATTTGGCAGGGTTAAATTCAAGGAGCCAGTTACTGGACCAGGCTTGCAGCCTGTCCAGGTCTCTTTGTATTCCTGCCTGATCCTCGACTGATTTGATTCTTCTCATTAACTTCACATCATCTGCAAACAGGGACACTTCTGAGTCTATCCCTTCCGTTATGTCATTCACATATACCAAAAACAGTACAGGTCCTAGGACTGACCCTTGTGGAACTCCACTCGTCACAGGTGCCCACTCTGACATCTCGTCACGTACCATGACTCGTTGTTGCCTCCTGTCAGATATTCTCTGATCCATTGCAGTTCTTTTCCTGTTACGTGTGCCTGATCCTCTAGCTTTTGCATTAATCTCTTGTGAGGAACTGTGTCGAACGCCTTCTTGCAGTCCAAAAAATGCAGTCTATCCACCCTCTCTCGTGTCTTACTTCTGTTACCTTGTCATAAAACTCCAGTAGGTTTGTGACACAGGATTTTCCTTCCCTGAAACCATGCTGGTTGTCGTTTATAAGCTTGTGTCTTTCTAGGTGCTCCACCATTCTCCTCCTGATGATCTTCTCCATGACTTTGCATACTATACACGTCAGTGACACAGGTCTGTAGTTTAATGCCTCGTGTCTGTCTCCTTTCTTAAAAATTGGGACTACATTTGCCATATTCCACGCCTCAGGTAGTTGCCCAGTTTCAATGGATGTGTTGAAGATTTGTGTTAGTGGCACACACAACATCTCTGCTCCTCTCTAAGGACCCACGGAGAAATGTTGTCCGGTCCCACCGCTTTTGAGGTATCGAGTTCACATAGCAGCTTCTTCACCTCCTCCTCGGTTGTGTGTATTTCATCCAGCACTTGTTGGTATACCTCCCTATTCTGAATTCCTGAGTCCTTCCTGTCTCCTGTGTAAATACTTCTTTAAATCTCATGTTGAGCTCCTCACATACCTCTTGGTCGTTTATTGTGAACTCCCCACCTTCCTTTCTCAGCCTGATTACCTGGTCCTTGACTGTTGTTTTCCTCCTGATGTGGCTATACAACAGCTTCGGGTCAGACTTGACTTTTGATGCTATATCATTTTCATATTGTCGCTGAGCCTCCCTTCTTACCTGTGCATATTCGTTTCTGGCTCTTCGGCTAATCTCTTTATTTTCCTGGGTCCTTTGTCTTCTGTACTTTTTCCATTCTCTATTACACTTACTTTTTGCCTCCCTACACCTCTGGGTGAACCAAGGACTCGTTCTGGTCTTCCCATTACTTCTGTTTCCCTTGGGGACAAACCTCTCCTCTGCCTCTTTGCATTTGGTTGTCACATATTCCATCATTTCTTTTACTGGTTTTCCTGCCAATTCTTTCTCCCACTGAACGTGTGTGTGTGTGTGTGTGTGTTTATGTGGGTGGGTGTGTGTGTGTGTGTGTGTGTGTGTGTGGGTGGGTGTGTGGGTGTGTGTGTGTGTGTGTGTGGGTGTGTGTATGTGAGCATGTGTATGTGTGTGTGTGAATGTGTGTGTGTGCCATACAGCATGTGCTGTATTCTTATCGACATTGATGGACTAATTACATCGACTTCAGGCTGGGGGACTGATTACCTCAAACCCCTTCTGATCTTCACCATTCTTCTCTGTATTGGACTGATGAAGCCACTGTGGGGCGAAACGTCTCCACAATAAAGATACCCAAGTGTTGCATATGTGTCTAATTCATCAACTTGTGGGTTCTCTGAGTTATTTATCTACCAGCACTTATCGTGACTTTCTCAGGATCCACTGAACAAAGCTCACTAGTGTAAATACCAGTTAGGACGTACCAGAAAGAACTGTTGAACTCTTGTACGTAACTTCGCCACTCCTGCAGCCACCACCAACCTTCACCAGGATTTTTTTTCTCACAAAATAACACCTCTGTAGATGCGACAGCATCAGTGCACTAATTGACTGGAATATCAAGAAAGATTCGGATAATATTTCTCTTTTCATTCCCCTATTAGCACATTAATAGGGGGGAAATACCCCATCATTTAAGAACTAAAACGTTATGACACTAGTTCAATCCCCACCAGTACCGTGTTTTTTTTTTTAAGGTTCACAAGTAATCCATAAGCAGGGAAAGCGGGGAACCCTTCCTAGGGTAAATTCTTATTTTTTTTTTCAAAAAAGTAAAACGCTAAACCATTTCGGGTATTGCCAGGAGGTATAGACTCCCACTCCAACCTACAGACCGTAGCTGAGAGGTGTGGAGGGGTCAGGGAGGGAGTGAAGAACACGAGAGGTGCACGAGAGAGGTGCACAAGAGAGGTGCACAAGAGAGGTGCACATGAGAGGTGCACAAGAGAGGTGCAATAGAGAGGTGCACGAGAGAGGTGCACAAGAGAGGTGCACAAGAGAGGTGCACATGAGAGGTGCACAAGAGAGGTGCAATAGAGAGGTGCACGAGAGAGGTGCACAAGAGAGATGCACAAGAAACAAGACAAGCATAGAACAGCGGATACAGAATACAATACATTTAAGTTAGATAATTCAGACTTAGGAACGATATAGGAGAGCAATAACTTTGCAATAATTTGTAGTTGAGTGGAACAAACTGTCAAGTTGTATCGCCGCTGAAACCAATACCGCAGACAACTTTAAAAATAAGTTAAATATACGCGACTGAGAGGAGTAATTAAAACCTGCCTAGAATAGGCTGGTAAACTAACTACAAACCTCACAAAAAGCGATCTTTCGCATAAATGGTTTGGCATCTTTATTTACCTCGTTGTAGTTCCCTTAAACCAACTTGTTAGTCGAATAACCCACCAGTGTTAAGAGAGCACATAGTGTCCCGTGGCTTGGTTGGCAGCGCTCTCACCTCACACACTGAGTGTCCGTGGTTTATTCCCCGGCACGGATGGAAACTTTGGTCGTTTCCTTAAACCTGCTGTCCCTGTTCACCTAGCAGTCAGTAGGTACCTGGGTGTTAGTCGACTGGTGTGGGTGGCATCCTGGGGGACAAGATTGAAGGTCTACAATGGAAATAAGACTGACAGTCCTCGATGACACTGACTTTCCTGGGTTATCCTGGGTGGCTAACCCTCCCTCACCACGCACACTCTCTCAAACTTCGTATTATAGTATTTTCATAGATATTTTAAGTAATACACGCTAATAATAATTTAATACTTGGATATCCACTGCAATAAATTCTCACAGTATGATAAAAGTTGATAAGCATAATTACAGGGCAAACTACACTAAACTGAAACCGAGGCAACTCTTAGGCTAAACTACCAGCACATATGACACTCTGGTATACACAATAATCTGAGCACCGTAACATATGCAACCAGCCCAGTGGTAAACAGTGTACACAGAGAGTCTATCCGGGTGATTTTCACTTGTTGTTTACCCGGGAGTGAAGACTTATTAAAGCTCAACACAACTCACTTTCTACCATTCTTGTTCGTACCATTTGCTAGTGAAGCTAGTGTATATATATATATATATATATATATATATATATATATATATATATATATATATATATATATATATATATATATATATATATATATATATTCAGACAACCCAATTTTATAAAGTTTTTCTTCTTCTCGTTTTTAGTAGATTAGTACAGGAGAAGGGGTTACTAGCCCATTGCTCCCGGCATCTTAGTCGCCTCATACGACACGCATTGCTTACGGAGGAAAGATTCTTTCCACTTCCCCATGGACAATAGAGAAAATAAAAAGAACAAGAGCTATTAAGAAAAAGAAGAAAAACCTAGATGTGTGTATGTATATATATGCATGTGTATGCCAGTGTAGTGTGACCTAAAGTGTAAGTAGAAGTAGCTAGATATACCTGTTATCCAGCGTGTTTATGAGACAGAAAAAAGACACCAGCAATCCTACCATCATGTAAAACAGTTTCAGATTTCTGTTTCACAGTCATCTGAATGTGCGTGGATGTAGTGCGGATGATAAGAAAGAGATGATTGCCGATGTTATGAATGAAAAGAAGTTGGATGTCCTGGCCCTAAGCGAAACAAAGCTGAAGGGGATAGGCGAGTTTCAGTGGGGAGAAATAAATGGGATTAAGTCAGGAGTATCTGAGAGAGTTAGAGCTAAGGAAGGGGTAGCAATAAAGTTGAAGGATCAGTTATGGAAGGAAAAGAGGGAATATAAATGTGTAAATTCAAGGATTATGTGGATTAAAATAAGGGTCGGATGCGAAAAGTGGGTCATAATAAGCGTGTATGCACCTGGAGAAGAGAGGAGTGTAGAGGGAGAGAGAGATTTTGGGAGATGTTAAGCGAATGTATAGGAACTTTTGAACCAAATGAGAGAGTAATTGTGGTAGGGGACCTAAATGCTAAAGTGGGAGAAACATGCAGAGAGGGTGTAGTAGGTAAGTTTGGGGTGCCAGGTGTAAATGATAATGGGAGCCCTTTGATTGAACTTTGTATAGAAAGGGGTTTAGTTATAGGTAATACATATTTTAAGAAAAAGAGGATAAATAAGTATACAAGATATGATGTAGGGCGTAATGACAGTAGTTTGTTGGACTATGTATTGGTAGATAAAAGACTGTTGAGTAGACTTCAGGATGTACATGTTTATAGAGGGGCTACAGATATATCAGATCACTTTTTAGTTATAGCTACAGTGGGAGTAAAAGGTAGATGGGATACAAGGAAAATAGAATCAGTAAGTAAAAGAGAGGTGAAGGTTTATAAACTAAAAGAGGAGGCAGTTAGGGTAAGATATAAACAACTATTGGAGGATAGATGGGCTAGTGAGAGTGTAGGCAATGGGGTCGAAAATGTATGGGGTAGATTTAAAATGTAGTGTTAGAGTGTTCAGCAGAAGTTTGTGGTTACAGGCGAGTGGGTGCGGAGGGAAGAGGAGCGATTGGTGGAATGATGATGTAAAGAGAGTAGTAAGGGAGAAAAAGTTAGCATATGAGAGGTTTTACAAAGTAGAAGTGATGCAAGGAGGGAAGAGTATATGGAGAGAAAAAGAGAGGTTAAAAGAGTGGTGAAGCAATGTAAAAAGAGAGCAGATGAGAGAGTGGGTGAGATGTTATCAGCAAATTTTGTTGAAAATAAGAAAAAGTTTTGGAATGAGATTAATAAGTTGAGGAAGCCTAGAGAACAAATGGATTTGACAGTTAAAAATAGGAGAGGAGAGTTATTAAATGGAGAGTTAGAGGTATCGGGAAGATGGAGAGAATATTTTGAGGATTTGTTAAATGTTGATGAAGACAGGGAAGCTGTGATTTCGTGTGTAGGGCAAGGAGGAATAACATCTTGTAGGAGTGTGGAAGAGCCAGTTGTGGGTGTAGGGAAGTTCGTGAGGCAGTGGGTAGAATGAAAGGGGGTAAGGCAGCTGGGATTGATGGGATAAAGATAGAAATGTTAAAAGCAGGTGGGGATATAATTTTGGAGTGGTTGGTGCTATTATTTAATAAATGTATGGAAGAGGGTAAGGTACCTAGGGATTGGCAGAGAGCGTGTATTGTTCCTTTGTATAAAGGCAAAGGGGACAAAAGAGAGTGCAAAAATTATAGGGGAATAAGTCTGTTGAGTGTACCTGGTAAAGTGTATGGTAGAGTTATTATTGAAAGAATTAAGAGTAAAACAGAAAGCAGGATAGCAGATGAACAAGGGGGCTTTAGGAAAGGTAGGGGTGTGTAGACCAAGTGTTTACAGTGAAACATATAGGTGAACAGTATTTGGATAAGGGTAAAGATGTTTTTGTGGCATTTATGGATTTGGAAAAGGCGTATGATAGGGTAGATAGGGGGCAATGTGGCAGATGTTGCAGGTGTATGGAATAGGAGGAAGGTTACTGAAAGCAGTGAAGAGTTTTTATGAGGATAGTGAGGCTCAGGTTAGAGTGTGTAGGAGGGAAGGGGACTATTTCCCAGTAAAAGTGGGCCTTAGACAAGGATGTGTGATGTCACCGTGGTTGTTCAATATATTTATAGATGGGGTTGTAAGAGAAGTGAATGCGAGGGTCTTGGCAAAAGGTGTTGAGCTAAAAGATAAAGAAGCAAATACAAAGTGGGAGTTGTCACAGTTGCTTTTGCTGATGACACTGTGCTTTTGGGAGATTCTGAAGAGAAGCTGCAGAGGTTGGTGGATGAATTTGGTAGGGTGTGTAAAAGAAGAAAATTGAAAGTGAATATAGGAAAGAGTAAGGTGATGAGGATAACAAAAAGAATAGGTGACGAAAGATTGGATATCAGATTGGAGGGAGAGAGTATGGAGTAGGTGAATGTATTCAGATATTTGGGAGTGGACATGTCGGCGGATGGGTCTATGAAGGATGAGGTGAATCATAGAATTGATGAGGGGAAAAGGGTGAGTGGAGCACTTCGGAGTCTGTGGAGACAAAGAACCTTGTCCATGGAAGTAAAGAGGGAATGTATGAGAGTATAGTTATACCAACGCTCTTATATGGGTGTGAAGCATGGGTGATGAATGTTGCAACGAGGAGAAGGCTGGAGGCAGTGGAGATGTCATGTCTGAGGTCAATGTGTGGTGTGAATATAATGCAGAGAATTCGGAGTTTGGAAATTAGGAGGAGGTGCGGATCACCAAAACGATTGTCCAGAGAGCTGAGGAGGGGTTGTTGAGGTGGTTTGGACATGTAGAGAGAATGGAACGAGACAGAGTGACTTCGAGAGTGTATAAATCTGTAGTGGAGGGAAGGCGGGGTAGGGGTCGGCCTAGGAAAGGTTGGAGGGAGGGGGTAAAGGAAGTTTTGTGTGCGAGGGGCTTGGACTTCCAGCAAGCATGTGTGAGCGTATTTGATAGGAGTAAATGGAGGCATATGGTTTTTAATACTTGACGTGCTGTTGGAGTGTGAGCAAAGTAACATTTATGAAGGATTCAGGAAACCGGCAGGCCGGACTTGAGTTCTGGAGATGGGAAGTACAGTGCCGGCACTCTGAAGGAGGGGTGTTAATGTTGCAGTTTTATAACTTTAGTGTAAAGCACCCTTCTGGCAAGACAGTGATGGAGTGAATGATGATGAAAGTTTTTCTTTTCGGGCCACCCTGCCTTGGTGGGAATCGGCCGATGTGTTAAAAAAAAAAATATATATATATATTTATGCTAGGAATTCGCAAGAGCAGGCGAAATATTCACAAACACTGATCTTGGGACGGAGACTGCCTAGAACTCATGACAAGGTACGCAGTGCTTTGCCGACCGTACCACACTGGTCCAATACCTTGGCATCCAGCTTTCCTGCCTGAAAGCTGGCTGCCTTGGAATAATGTCTAGCGAAAGCTGGATTCCAAGGTATTGGACCAGTGTGGTACGGTCGGCAAAGCACTGCGTACCTTGTCATGAGGTTCGTAGGTTCGAGTCTCCGTCGGCCAGAGATCAGTGTTTGTAAATATATATATATATATATATATATATATATATATATATATATATATATATATATATTGTGTGTGTGTGTGTGTGTGTGTGTGTAATAAGGGGTGACAATACTATAAATTACAGGCTGTGACATGATAAGTCAACGTCAATTATAAGGTGCGAGAGGCTGCTGGGTCAATGTAGAAATTTACGTGATGTTACATTAAACATGAAGCAATGTATTGCTGATTTATTCTACAGCTGTATTAATGCATTTATCTGGTTGTAGATGTAGTGGTCAGGAAGCAACGGTGCCATCTGACACAACAGTGCCACCTGACAGAACAGTGCCACCTGACACAACAGTGCCACCTGACACAACAGTGCCACCTGACACAACAGTGCCACCTGACACAACAGTGTCACCTGACATAACAGTGCCACCTGACACAACAGTGCCACCTGACACAACAGTGCCACCTGACGACTTAGCGAAGTATCTGCTGACTTTACATCCTAACTGAAAAAAAAATTATATTAGTTCATCCTATGATAAGAAAACATCCCAGTTATCTTAGGGATATTATCGTAGGATGAACTACTGTGTAGATGTCTTGGGATATTATCTTAGGATGAACTACTGTGTAGATGTCTTGGGATATTATCTTAGGATGAACTACTGTGTAGATGTCTTGGGATATTATCTTAGGATGAACTACTGTGTAGATGTCTTGGGATATTATCTTAGGATGAACTACTGTGTAGATGTCTTGGGATATTATCTTAGGATGAACTACTGTGTAGATGTCTTGGGATATTATCTTAGGATGAACTACTGTGTAGATGTCTTGGGATATTATCTTAGGATGAACTACTGTGTAGATGTCTTGGGATATTATCTTAGGATGAACTATCTTATAATAAATCTTATAATAAAGTACTACTGTGTAGTTGATTAAGATAATACCCCGAGATGACCACACTGTAGTTCGATAAGATATCTCTAGGATAACTGCATACAACTCCATCCTAAGATAACATTCTCACCGTTATCATAAAGACAATTTCTGAAACAGAAATAATACTTTGATAATACTGTATTATTATTATTATTATTATTATTATTATTATTATTATTATTATTATTATTATTATTATTATTATTATTATTATTATTATTATAATAATATTATGATTATTATTATTATTATTATTATTATTATTATTATTATTATTATTATTATGATTATTATGATTATTATTATTATTATTATTATTATCATCATCATCATTATTGTTATTATTATTAGAATTTAATCTTATTGTTACTGAGAATCTTGAGTTTTATTACCAGATAATCTGACTTGATAAAAGGTATTAATAATAACATTAATGTACATTGCAAGTTTGTGAGCGAAGGTGTTTTAGCGAGCATTGTCATCATGGAGTGAGGGGAGGGAGGGAGTGAGGGGAGGGAGGGAGTGAGGGGAGGGAGGGAGTGAGGGGAGAGAGAGGGAGGGCACAAGGGGTACAGAGGTGAGATATATGGAAGCCATAAGAGGGAAAGGTCAGATGGTGTCAATAAATTACGATGATATGAGAACTTTTTTTTATTATTTCTGTCCATTCCCCTCCTTTCCTCTCCCCTCCCCTCTTTCTCTCCGTTTCTCTCTTACTCGCTCTCTCTCCCCTCCCTTCTCACTCTCTCTCCCCTCCTCACTCTCTCTCCCCTCCCCTCTTACTCTCTCTCTCCTCCCCTTTTAACCTCTTCCCTTCCCTCATCACCCAAAGGTCTGCCAGACCAGCCGTGATATGAGGCGAGGGGTGTCTCCCAAGCACTGTGGGAGATACTGTCTCCCAAGCACTGTGGGAGATACTGTCTCCCAAGCACTGTGGGAGATACTGTCTCCCAAGCACTGTGGGAGATACTGTCTCCCAAGCACTGTGGGAGATACTGTCTCCCAAGCACTGTGGAGATACTGTCTCCCAAGCACTGTGGGAGATACTGTCTCCCAAGCACTGTGGGAGATACTGTCTCCCAAGCACTGTGGGAGATACTGTCTCCCAAGCACTGTGGGAGATACTGTCTCCCAAGCACTGTGGGAGATACTGTCTCCCAAGCACTGTGGGAGATACTGTCTCCCAAGCACTGTGGGAGATACTGTCTCCCAAGCACTGTGGGAGATACTGTCTCCCAAGCACTGTGGGAGATACTGTCTCCCAAGCACTGTGGGAGATACTGTCTCCCAAGCACTGTGGGAGATACTGTCTCCCAAGCACTGTGGGAGATACTGTCTCCCAAGCACTGTGGGAGATACTGTCTCCCAAGCACTGTGGGAGATACTGTCTCCCAAGCACTGTGGGAGATACTGTCTCCCAAGCACTGTGGGAGATACTGTCTCCCAAGCACTGTGGGAGATACTGTCTCCCAAGCACTGTGGGAGATACTGTCTCCCAAGCACTGTGGGAGATACTGTCTCCCAAGCACTGTGGGAGATACTGTCTCCCAAGCACTGTGGGAGATACTGTCTCCCAAGCACTGTGGGAGATACTGTCTCACAAGCACTGTGGGAGATACTGTCTCCCAAGCACTGTGGGAGATACTGTCTCACAAGCACTGTGGGAGATACTGTCTCCCAAGCACTGTGGGAGATACTGTCTCCCAAGCATTGTGGGAGATACTATGTCTCACAGGCATTGTGGGAGACACTATGTCTCCCAGGCACTAAGAGAGATAGTATGTCTCCCATGCACTGTGGGAGATACTACGTCTCCCAGCCACTGTAAGAGATACTATGTTTCCCATGCCCTGTGGGAGATACTGTCTCCCAGACACTGTGGGAGATACTACGTCTCCCAGGCACTGTGGGAGATACTACGTCTCCCAGGCACTGTATGAGATACTGTCTCCCAGCCACTGTAAGAGATACTATGTCTCCCATGCCCTGTGGGAGATACTGTCTCCCAGACACTGTGGGAGATAATATGTCTCCCAGGCACTGGGAGATACTATGCCTCCCATACACTGTGGGAGATACTATGTCTCCCATTTACTGTGGGAGATACTACGTCTCCCAGGCACTGTGGGAGAAGCTATGTCTCCCATGCACTGTGGGAGATAGTACGTCTCCCAGGCTCTGTGGGAGATACTACGTCTCCCAGACACTGTGAAAGAAGCTATCTCTCTCAGGCACTGTAGGAGATACTGTCTCTCAGACACTGTGGGAGAGACTACGTCTCCAAGGCACTGATAGAGATACTATGTCTCCCATGCACTGTGGAAGACTCTACGTCTCCCAGGCACTGTGGTAGATACATCTCCCAGGCACTGTGGGAGAAACTATTTCTCTCAGGCACTGAGAGACAATGTCTTCCAGGCGCTATATATATATATATATAAAGAATGAAGGAAGGAAGGAAGGAATGAAGGAAGGAAGGAAGGAAGAAATGAAGGAAGGAAGAAAGGAAGAAATGAAGGAAGGAAGGATGTAGCATTATAATGGTGCATGCAGGACACACTGTAAAGGAGCGTAATAGCCAACATGTGGCACTACAAAGGTGCAGCAGGAGACAGTGGGAAGGCAGTCAGCGGGTAGCGTGCCTTTGGAGCGATGCTAAAAATGTCATACGAATGTAAAGGAGAGTGATAAACCAGGAGACAAGTGAATTCAACAAGTGAGAGGGTTAGGAGAGAGGGAGGGAGAGGGGGTTAAAGACTCCCCCTCCCCTCCCAGATGTGGGAGGGGGAAGGCAGCGGGGCAAGATGTGGCGTGTCAGGGGGAATGAATGCCACTTAACCTCTCTCTGCTGCCACTTACCTTCCTCCCCTGCATAAAGTTATTAGCAGGTCCCGCGGGGGTGTAACTTACTAGTTATGTGCTGGTGGCCTCACTGAGGGCGGGACACCTAGGAGGTGGCCTCACTGAGGGCGGGACACCTAGGAGGTGGTCTCACGCTCGCTTACTTCAAGGGTTCGTCCAGAAAATGGTTATTCTCCATTATATTAGCGAGGTGTTTCAGCGGCCCCTTATGCCTGATTGTTATGACTGAGACTGTCCCAGCCAGCACTTGTAGATGCTGTCCCAGCCAGCACTTGAAGATGCTGTCCCAGCCAGCACTTGTAGATGCTGTCCCAGCCAGCACTTGTAAGATGCTGTCCCAGCCAGCACTTGTAAGATGCTGTCCCAGCCAGCACTTGTAAGATACTGTACCAGCCAGCACTTGTAAGATGCTGTCCCAGCCAGCACTTGTAAGATGCTGTCCCAGCCAGCACTTGTAAGATGCTGTCCCAGCCAGCACTTGTAAGATGCTGTCCCAGCCAGCACTTGTAAGATGCTGTCCCAGCCAGCACTTGTAAGATGCTGTCCCAGCCAGCACTTGTAAGATGCTGTCCCAGCCAGCACTTGTAAGATGCTGTCCCAGCCAGCACTTGTAAGATGCTGTCCCAGCCAGCACTTGTAAGATGCTGTCCCAGCCAGCACTTGTAAGATGCTGTCCCAGCCAGCACTTGTAAGATGCTGTCCCAGCCAGCACTTGTAAGATGCTGTCCCAGCCAGCACTTGTAAGATGCTGTCCCAGCCAGCACTTGTAAGATGCTGTACCAGCCAGCACTTGTAAGATGCTGTCCCAGCCAGCACTTGTAAGATGCTGTACCAGCCAGCACTTGTAAGATGCTGTCCCAGCCAGCACTTGTAAGATGCTGTCCCAGCCAGCACTTGTAAGATGCTGTACCAGCCAGCACTTGTAAGATGCTGTCCCAGCCAGCACTTGTAAGATGCTGTACCAGCCAGCACTTGTAAGATGCTGTACCAGCCAGCACTTGTAAGATGCTGTACCAGCCAGCACTTGCAAGATACTGTACCAGCCAGCACTTGCAAGATACTGTCCCAGCCAGCACTTGTAAGATGCTGTACCAGCCAGCACTTGTAAGATACTGTCCCAGCCAGCACTTGTAAGATGCTGTACCAGCCAGCACTTGTAAGATACTGTCCCCGCCAGCACTTGCAAGATACTGTCCCAGCCAGCACTTGCAAGATACTGTCCCAGCCAGCACTTGCAAGATACTGTCCCAGCCAGCACTTGTAAGATGCTGTACCAGCCAGCACTTGTAAGATACTGTCCCAGCCAGCACTTGCAAGATACTGTACCAGCCAGCCACTTGTAAGATACTGTCCCCGCCAGCACTTGCAAGATACTGTCCCAGCCAGCACTTGCAAGATACTGTACCAGCCAGCACTTGTAAGATACTGTACCAGCCAGCACTTGTAAGATACTGTCCCAGCCAGCACTTGCAAGATACTGTACCAGCCAGCCACTTGTAAGATACTGTCCCAGCCAGCACTTGTAAGATACTGTCCCAGCCAGCACTTGCAAGATACTGTCCCAGCCAGCACTTGCAAGATACTGTACCAGCCAGCCACTTGTAAGATACTGTCCCAGCCAGCACTTGCAAGATACTGTACCAGCCAGCACTTGTAAGATACTGTCCCAGCCAGCACTTGTAAGATACTGTCCCAGCCAGCACTTGTAAGATACTGTCCCAGCCAGCACTTGGAAGATACTGTACCAGCCAGCACTTGTAAGATGCTGTACCAGCCAGCACTTGTAAGATACTGTACCAGCCAACCACTTGTAAGATACTGTCCCAGACAGCACTTGTAAGATACTGTCCCAGCCAGCACTTGCAAGATACTGTCCAAGCCAGCACTTGTAAAATACTGTCCCAGCCAGCACTTGTAAGATACTGTCCCAGCCAGCACTTGTAAGATACTGTACCAGCCAACCACTTGTAAGATACTGTCCCAGCCAGCACTTGTACGTTACTGTCCCATCCAACACTTGTACGTTACTGTCCCAGCCAGCACTTGTACGTTACTGTCCCAGTCAGCACTTGAAAGATACTGTCCCAGCCAGCACTTGCAAGATACTGTACCAGCCAGCACTTGTAAGATACTGTACCAGCCAGCCACTTGTAAGATACTGTACCAGCCAGCCACTTGTAAGATACTGTACCAGCCAGCACTTGTAAGATACTGTACCAGCCAGCACTTGTAAGATACTGTACCAGCCAGCCACTTGTAAGATACTGTCCCAGCCAGCACTTGTAAGATACTGTACCAGCCACCACTTGTAAGATACTGTCCAAGCCAGCACTTGTAAGATACTGTCCCAGCCAGCACTTGTACGGTACTGTCCTATCCAGCACTTGTACGTTACTGTCCCAGCCAGCACTTGTAGATACTGTCCCAGTCAGCACTTGAAAGATACTGTCCAGCCAGCACTTGAAGATACTGTACCAGCCAGCACTTGTAAGATACTGTACCAGCCAGCACTTGTAAGATACTGTCCAGCCAGCACTTGTAAGATACTGTACCAGCCAGCCACTTGTAAGATACTGTCCAGCCAGCACTTGTAAGATACTGTCCCAGCCAGCACTTGTAAGATACTGTCCAGCCAGCCACTTGTAAGATACTGTCCCAGCCAACACTTGTAAGATACTGTCCCAGCCAGCACTTGTAAGATACTGTCCCAGCCAGCACTTGTAAGATACTGTCCCAGCCAGCACTTGTACGTTACTGTCCCAGCCAGCACTTGTACGTTACTGTCCCAGCCAGCACTTGTACGTTACTGTCCCAGCCAGCACTTGTACGTTACTGTCACAGCCAGCACTTGTACGTTACTGTCCAAGCCAGCACTTGTACGTTACTGTCCCAGCCAGCACTTGTACGTTACTGTACTACTGTCCCAGCCAGCACTTGTACGTTACTGTCGCAACCACTTGTATGTTATTGTCTCAGCCACTTATGTTACTGTCCCAGCAACCACTTTACGTTACTGTCCCAGCTACTTGTCAGTTACTGTCGTCCCAGCCACTTGTGAGTTATTATCACAGCCACTTATCAGTTACTGTCCTAGCCACTTGTAAGTTACTGTCTAGGTCAACTGGTACATACCAGGCAGGTACCAGGCAGGTATTGTCTTCCCTCTCTCATACCCACACATGCACTTGTCTAACCTTTCTTACAAGTAACTAAAGTGCTTCAATGAGGCTATATGACACTTAGTTCCACTCAAGAACAACTCTGCTGCTACACCAGCAGCAGCAGCACTGCTTTCCTATATTCCTTCTAAATATAAATCTATTTCAAACCTAAATACACTGGTGTAAGTTCTGGTGTGAATAGATATATTCAGCCCTTTATTTATGATCCTTTATTTATTATTCCTTTCTATTGGCACACTTGAAGTCTGACTCTGCTAGTTGTAAGTGTCTTCCGTGTGTGAGTTGAGTGTTGTACACGAGTGTTAGTTGAGTGTTGTACACGAGTGTAAGTTGAGTGTTGTACACGTGTGTGAGTTGAGTGTTGTACACGTGTGTGAGTTGAGTGTTGTACACGAGTGTGAGTTGAGTGTTGTACACGAGTGTGAGTTGAGTGTTGTACACGAGTGTTAGTTGAGTGTTGTACACGTGTGTGAGTTGAGTGTTGTACACGAGTGTGAGTTGAGTGTTGTACACGAGTGTGAGTTGAGTGTTGTACACGAGTGTGAGTTGAGTGTTGTACACGAGTGTGAGTTGAGTGTTGTACACTTTCTGGTGTTGGGAAGATGAGTTGATCATCCTTCAGTGTACGCTTCCCCGTGCATCAGCAACACTGCAACACGGACACCACAAGAGAACAGCTTAATCTATTTTGGGCTTTAACATCAACAACAATATATATATAACTGATGTATATCCTTGATTGCTCTTAAAGCCTATCAACACTGTATGTCACCTGTACACCACCAGTCACTGTACGAGGGTCATCAACACTGTATGTCACCTGTACACCACCAGTCACTGTACGAGGGTCATCAACACTGTATGTCACCTGTACACCACCAGTCACTGTACGAGGGTCATCAACACTGTATGACACCTGTCCACCACCAGTCACTGTACGAGGGTCATCAACACTGTATGTCACCTGTACACCACCAGTCACTGTACGAGGGTCATCAACACTGTATGACAACCTGTACACCACCAGTCACTGTACGAGGGTCATCAACACTGTATGTCACCTGTACACCACCAGTCACTGTACGAGGGTCATCAACACTGTATGTCACCTGTACACCACCAGTCACTGTACGAGGGTCATCAACACTGTATGTCACCTGTACACCACCAGTCACTGTACGAGGGTCATCAACACTGTATGTCACCTGTACACCACCAGTCACTGTACGAGGGTCATCAACACTGTATGACACCTGTACACCACCAGTCACTGTACGAGGGTCATCAACACTGTATGTCACCTGTACACCACCAGTCACTGTACGAGGGTCATCAACACTGTATGTCACCTGTACACCACCAGTCACTGTACGAGGGTCATCAACACTGTATGTCACCTGTACACCACCAGTCACTGTACGAGGGTCATCAACACTGTATGTCACCTGTACACCACCAGTCACTGTACGAGGGTCATCAACACTGTATGTCACCTGTACACCACCAGTCACTGTACGAGGGTCATCAACACTGTATGTCACCTGTACACCACCAGTCACTGTACGAGGGTCATCAACACTGTGCACCTGTACACCACCAGTCACTGTACGAGGTCATCAACACTGATGTACCTGTACACCACCAGTCACTGTACGAGGGTCATCAACACTGTATGTCACCTGTACACCACCAGTCACTGTACGAGGGTCATCAACACTGTATGTCACCTGTACACCACCAGTCACTGTACGAGGGTCATCAACACTGTATGTCACCTGTACACCACCAGTCACTGTACGAGGGTCATCAACACTGTATGTCACCTGTACACCACCAGTCACTGTACGAGGGTCATCAACACTGTATGTCACCTGTACACCACCAGTCACTGTACGAGGGTCATCAACACTGTATGTCACCTGTACACCACCAGTCACTGTACGAGGGTCATCAACACTGTATGTCACCTGTACACCACCAGTCACTGTACGAGGGTCATCAACACTGTATGACACCTGTACACCACCAGTCACTGTACGAGGGTCATCAACACTGTATGTCACCTGTACACCACCAGTCAAAAATACTTTAATACCAGTCTATGGAATACATGTCTAAAATTAAACAAAGTGCATATAAAATTATATATATATATATATATATATATATAAAATATATATATATATATATATATATATATATATATATATATATATATATATATATATATATATATAATTCCTTCTAACACTGTGTTTTGGGGGTCCTACACGTGTACTTGTACAGTTGCTCTCAGTTCATACACATCTAGTGGATATATTCACCAGAATATATACACAGTGTATATAATCTTGGGACTTGTATTGCCTCTACTTCTTACTGTAGTTCAAGAACACGGAAATAAGCAGGGGGATATTGTATTTTTCAAGAACGGTTACTTGAGAACCTAAGAACATAAGAATGGAGGAACACTGCAGAAGGCCTACTGGCCCATACAAGACAGATTATTTTATTATAGTTCTTGTAGAATACATTATACAAAAATACAAAGGTAAATACAGCATACCAATACATCAGTATATATTGATGGGACTCATACATTCATTTATACCGAAACATACAAACCTGACTGTAGGTAACTGTAACAAGAATTTGACGCACACACACACACATACCCCCCCACATACACACACACATACCCCCCCCCCACACACACACATCCTGGACAGAGACAAGATGTTCCAGAGATGGGACACAGAAACAAGGGGTCACAATTGGAAATTGAAGACTCAGATGAGTCAAAGAGATGTTAGGAAGTATTTCTTTAGCCATAGAGTTGTCAGGAAGTGGAAAAGTCTGGCAAGTGACGTAGTGGAGGCAGGAACCATACATAGTTTAAAGACGAGGTATGATAAACCTCATGGAGAAGGGAGAAAGAGGACCTAGTACCGACCAGTGAAGAGGCGGGGCCAGGAGCTATGTTTAGACCCCTGAAACCACAAATAGGTGAGTACACACACACACACACTGTAGCATATGTTAGTCTGTCAGACCTAAAATTAGCTATCCCGGAGCCAGGAGTGAACCTAGTAGCGACCAGCCGGAGTTGCAGAGCCAGGAGCGGCGACTCGAACCCCAACAACCACAAACAGGTGATTACAAACTGGTGAGCGCTGTACCCACGTCGACTGAAACCAAAAACAAAAAAACTTATCAGAAAATCATTTTGAACGATTTAATTTTAATTAGATATCGTTAGGCCAGGCTAGTGAGCTTAGTGGGTTCAGGTAGACTAATTAAGGTAACCTGAATGCTAATTACCTTTATAAAAAAACAGTAATTAGCGTCTTGTTGATAAAAACTGATACTGGGGGTTCTTAAAAGTTGTTGTTGTTGGTGTTATTAAGGAGGAGGAGGAGGAGGAGGAGGAGGAGGAGGAGGAGGAGGAGTAGGAGGAGGAGGAGGATGGTGAGGAGGTGATTGCTAGTAGGAGGAGGAGGTAGTCGCTAGTGTTAACGACTGATTAACTTGCTATTTGTTAGTCTAAGCGACTGGTTGACCTGGGAGTAAAGTGAGTGGTGGTCACTTTCACTCTCTAATCATTTTCACTTCTATTTTAGTTGTACGTCCTGTACCCTCCATCACTCCACCAAGTGGAGTGATGGAGTCTGATTCCATTACTCCACCAAATGGAGTGATGGAGTATAGAGATGGATCCGAAGCCCAGCCTCCCTCCAGCTGCCTCCAGCATCACCTAGAAGCAGATTACAGCCTCCTCCATGATGGTGACACATGATACACCAGCATGATGGTGACACATGATACACCAGCATGATGGTGACACATGAACACCCATTGGCATCACCAGCATGATGGTGACACATGATACACCAGCATGATGGTGACACATGATACACCAGCATGATGGTGACACATGATACACCAGCATGATGGTGACAATACACCAGCATGATGGTGACACATGATACACAGCATGATGGTGACACATGATACACCAGCATGATGGTGACACTGATACACCAGCATGATGGTGACACATGACACAGCATGATGGTGACACTATCACAGCATGATGGTGACACATGATACACCAGCATGATGGTGACACATGATACACCAGCATGATGGTGACATGATACACCAGCATGATGGTGACACATGATACACCAGCATGATGGTGACACATGATACACCAGCATGATGGTGACACATGATACACCAGCATGATGGTGACACATGATACACCAGCATGATGGTGACACATGATACACCAGCATGATGGTGACACATGATACACCAGCATGATGGTGACATGATACACAGCATGATGGTGACATGATACACAGCATGATGGTGACACATGATACACCAGCATGATGGTGACACATGATACACCAGCATGATGGTGACACATGATACACCAGCATGATGGTGACACATGATACACCAGCATGATGGTGACACATGATACACCAGCATGATGGTGACATGATACACCAGCATGATGGTGACAGATACACCAGCATGATGGTGACACATGATACACCAGCATGATGGTGACACATGATACACCAGCATGATGGTGACACTGATACACCAGCATGATGGTGACACATGATACACCAGCATGATGGTGACATGATACACCAGCATGATGGTGACACATGATACACCAGCATGATGGTGACACATGAAAAGGGACACTTACAGCATGATGGTGACACATGATACACCAGCATGATGGTGACACATGATACACCAGCATGATGGTGACACATGATACACCAGCATGATGGTGACACATGATACACCAGCATGATGGTGACACATGATACACCAGCATGATGGTGACACATGATACACCAGCATGATGGTGACATATGATACACCAGCATGATGGTGACACATGATACACCAGCATGTTGGTGACCATGATACACCAGCATGATGGTGACATGATACACAGCATGATGGTGACAATGATACCAGCATGATGGTGACATGATACACCAGCATGATG
>WNWK01008695.1:70000-82538 GCA_009830355.1 Cherax destructor
AGTGTTGTATACGAGGTGTTACCAGTGTTGTCAGTCTATGATGTGGTTGTGGGTGTTGCAGTGTTGTATACGAGGTGTTACCAGTGTTGTCAGTCTATGATGTTGTTGTGGGTGTTGCAGTCTTGTATACGAGGTGTTACCAGTGTTGTCAGTCTATGATGTGGTTGTGGGTGTTGCAGTGTTGTATACGAGGTGTTACCAGTGTTGTCAGTCTATGATGTGGTTGTGGGTGTTGCAGTGTTGTATACGAGGTGTTACCAGTGTTGTCAGTCTATGATGTGGTTGTGGGTGTTGCAGTGTTGTCAGTGGTATAAACACTCTGGTGGTCTCGTAAGTTCTTGGGAACACCTGTGCAAGTCTCTCTCCATTTTGTCTCGGTCCCGACCAGGGATACTGTAAACACCTGCGGCTCTGTAATGCTGTAAACACCTGCGCCTCTGTAATGCTGTAAACACCTGCGTCTCTGTAATGCTGTAAACACCTGTATATTTGTAATGCTGTAAACACCTGTATATCTGGATACAGGTGTTGGCTGTAGAGAACACAGTGTTCGTGATGGTTGCAGCTCCTTGGATCAAGAACCCTTCACCAGCATCTCTCTCGTGTTATTCCTCTCTCTCACACACGTCTGTCACATCCTCTCCCCTCCCCTCTCATTCATTACCTCTCTTCCCTCTCCTCACCCCACACTCCCTCTCCCTCTTCTTCCCCTCCCTTTCACCTCGCTTAAGCTCCTCACCCTTCCTACATACCCTCCCTTCACACACACTCTCCTCTTTCCCTCTCCCTCCTTTTAAATACTCCACTACCACCTCCCGCTCTCCCCTCTCCTTTTACTTCCCCCTCTACTTTCCCCTCCCCTGAAGGTAAAGTTTCGAGCACATATATATATATATATATATATATATATATATATATATATATATATATATATATATATATATATATATATATATAAAATATCAACAATTATTGTAAACTTATCTAAAATATATTTAGATGGATTAGTCTAAATTAAATTGCGCTTATTATAATAAGGTTAGGTAAGTTTTCTAAGGTTCTTTTGGTACAAAATTATTAATTTTTATATTAATATAAATGAAAAAATATATATCTTTAAACGTGTAAGAGAAAATTTCAGAAATAACTTAATTTTAAATGAGTTCTTGCTAATTGACCAGTTTTACCTATTCGGCACGACATATATATATTTTGTGTGTGTGTACTCACCTAATGTATGTGTGTGTGTGTGTGTGTGTGTGTGTGTGTGTGTGTGTGTGTGTGTGTGTGTGTGAATATCACCCATCCGGATGCTGCTATCATCTTGTAGTTACTGACAACATAGGGATGCCAGAGAGTTACAGTGCCAGGGTTGTCGCCAAAGGTCAGCACTCTTTCTTATTACCCTGCCTAGAGGTGCTGGAATCCCTACCCTGCCTGATGTGACCTCGTTACCTCCCTGCAGTCCCACTGAAGGTAAGGCACAACCATAACATAAACTTCTAAATGGAATAAAGAAACATCAAGTCATTTTTAAGAGAGAGAGAGAGAGAGAGAGAGAGAGAGAGAGAGGAGAGAGAGAAAGAAAAGAGAGAGAGAGAGAGAGAGCGACAGAGAGACAGTCTTTTATTTCTGTGAGACACTCTCCACTAACTACAGCACTAAATATTGACCCAGTACCACTCTTGTTTGAGAACAATCAACTCTGGGTTGACAGAGGCAAGAGGCACTTCCTCCACAGCCACGAGAGGCACTCACACCTTGCCTCTCTATAACACTCCACTTTACCAACCCTATTAAAACTTGTGTCCTGCGCATTATTATTATTATTATTATTATTATTATTATTATTATTATTATTATTAAAATTATTATTATTATTGGGGCTGTTGTTGTTGTGTACAATCACTGACATTAATTAATTTAACTCTCACTCTCCCACACACTCTCAAACACACACATACACACACACACACACACACACAAACACTCTCTCTCTCTCTCTCTCACACACTCACACCCTCCCACACACTTTCAAACTCTCCCATACCCTTCCTCACTCTCTCTCCCACATACTCTCTCCTACACACGCTAACTCTCCCACGCACTCTTACACACCCTCTCGCACTCTCCACAAATCCCTTATGCCTCTCGTACCCCCAAATCCATATAAAATGTTGAAAATCCTACAGAAAGCGATGTTTTGCTCTCTGTCTGTCTGTCTGTCTGTCTGTCTGTCTGTCTGTCTGTCTGTCTGTCTGTCTGTCTGTCTGTCTGTCTGTCTGTCTGTCTGTCTGTCTGTCTGTCTCTCTCTCTCTCTCTCTCTCTCTCTCTCTCTCTCTCTCTCTCTCTCTCTCTGTCTCTCTCTCTCTCTCTCTCTCTCTCTCTCTCTCTCTCTCTCTCTCTCTCTCTCTCTCTCTCTCTCTCTCTCTCTCTCTCTCTCTCTTCTCTCTCTCTCTCTCTCTCTCTCTCTCTCTCTCTCTCTCTATATAATTTTTTTAAAAAAATTTTATATTTAGTTTAATATATAATTCATCCCCTCTTACCCTTTTGAATATATATATATATATATATATATATATATATATATATATATATATATATATATATTCGGTTTCAAGAAAGTCATTTTCACTTTCAAAGTCATTTTCAAATTGGTTTGCACAGGTCATTATCAGAGCGTGTAACCTCTGGTGAATATGGTAAAAAATGCCTTTTATGGGTCGACGTCATCTTCATCTCATTTTCAAGACCACCAGCCCTTGTTAAAAACACCTTCAAATCATATTCAACACCTGCAACAATCACTAAACATCTTCAACAACTGCAAACAATCACTTCAACATCTTCAACAATCCCTTCAACATCTTCAACACCTGCAAACAATCACTTCAACATCTTCAACACCTGCAAACAATCACTTCAACACCTGCCACAATTCATCAACACTGGCATCTTCAACGCGTCTTCAAGTCACTCACCTCCACTAACAAATTAATCTCTCTCTCTCTCTCTCTCTCTCTCTCTCTCTCTCTCTCTCTCTCTCTCTCTCTCTCTCTCTCTCTCTCTCTCTCTCTCTCTCTCCTGAGAGACCCTTGCAGAGTCAGGCAACATTGCAAGAAAGGTTTTCAACTCTGCTCCGACTCAAGTCTTTCCTCTCTGGCAATTTCATTCCCACCAGACTCTGAATAAAGGTCACCTTCACTAGTGACCTTACTCTCCCCAGAGACTGGGTGGTGGGGAGGTCAGCCTCAACCAAGTTCGGTCGAGGACTTAAAGGCTCTTTGCAACTTAGCCAACTTAGGTGGAGACTAGTGCTACATAACTAGCTTAGATGAGATACATAGAGTGTGTATCACAGTGTGTATACACTGAGAGGTGTGTATATCTCTGTGTATGTACACTGAGATGTGTGTATCTCTCTGTGTATGTACACTAAGAGGTGTGTATCTCTCTGTGTTCGTACACTGAGAGGTGTGTATCCCTCTGTGTATGTACACTGAGAGGTGTGTATTCCTCTGTGTACGTACACTGAGAGGTGTGTTTCTCTCTGTGTTCGTACACTGAGAGGTGTGTATCTCTCTGTGTATGTACACTAAGAGGTGTGTATCTCTCTGTGTACGTACACTGAGAGGTGTGTATCTCTCTGTGTATGTACACTGAGATGTGTGTATGTCTCTGTGTATGTACACTGAGAGGTGTGTATGTCTCTGTGTATGTACACTGAGAGGTGTGAATCTCTCTGTGTATGTACACTGAGAGGTGTGTATCTCTCTGTGTACGTACACTGAGAGGTGTGTATCTCTGTGTATGTACACTGAGAGGTATGTATGTCTCTGTGTATGTACACTGAGAGGTGTGTATCTCTCTGTGTATGTACACTGAGATGTGTGTATGTCTCTGTGTATGTACACTGAGAGGTGTGTATGTCTCTGTGTACGTACACTGAGAGGTGTGTATCTCTGTGTATGTACACTGAGAGGTATGTATGTCTCTGTGTATGTACACTGAGAGATGTGTATCTCTTTGTGTTCGTACACTGAGAGGTGTGTATCCCTCTGTGTATGTACACTGAGAGATGTGTATCTCTTTGTGTTCGTACACTGAGAGGTGTGTATCCCTCTGTGTATGTACACTGAGAGGTGTGTATGTCTCTGTGTATGTACATCGAGAGGTGTGTATCCCTCTGTGTACGTACACTGAGAGATGTGTATCTCTCTGTGTTCGTACACTGAGAGGTGTGTATCCCTCTGTGTACGTACACTGAGAGGTGTGTTTCTCTCTGTGTTCGTACACTGAGAGGTGTGTATCACTCTGTGTACGTACACTGAGAGTGTGTATCTCTCAGTGTCGTACACTGAGAGTGTGTATCTCTGTGTATATACACTGAGAGATGTGTATTTCTGTGTATGTACACTGATAGGTGTGTATCTCTCGTGTACGTACACTGAGAGGTGTGTATCTCTGTGTATATACACTGAGAGATGTGTATTTCTGTGTATGTACACTGAGAGGTGTGTATCTCTCTGTGTACGTACACTGAGAGGTGTGTATCTCTCTGTGTATGTACACTGATAGGTGTGTATCTCTCAGTGTACGTACACTGAGAGGTGTGTATCTCTCTGTGTACGTACACTGAGAGGTGTGTATCTCTCTGTGTATGTACACTGATAGGTGTGTATCTCTCAGTGTACGTACACTGAGAGGTGTGTATCTCTATGTGTATGTACACTGAGAGGTGTGTATCTCTCTGTGTATGTACACTGATAGGTGTGTATCTCTCAGTGTACGTACACTGAGAGGTGTGTATCTCTATGTGTATGTACACTGAGAGGTGTATATCTCTCCATGTATACACTGGGATACTTCTCAGTTTACATACACTGAGAAGTATCCCAGTATGTATACGCACTGTTAGTTATGTATATTTCAGTGTATTTAAAATGAGAAGTATGTATACCACAGTGCAGGTATAAAATTATTCTGGTGGTGAACAAGTGACATGCAGTCTTAATGACCCTCGTGCAGTCGACAGGCTTCAAACCCAATAAACCAACCAGCCAACTTAGTTCGAAGTTATACGTGATTGAAACTTAAGTCGAGGCTTAGAAAAGATCTTGGAACTTAGCAAGTTCCAAGAATTTATCCAAGGAAATCCGAGATAGGATAAGGAATATTGGCACTGTGTTAGAGGAGGAGTGGCACTCTACAGAGATAGTGGCACTCTGGCAGCAGAATGGCACTCTACAGGACTAATGGCACTCTGGCAGCAGATTGATGGCACTCTACATGACTTGTGGCACTCTGGCAGCAGAATGATAGCACTCTACAGGGCTAGTGGCACTCAGGCAGCAGAATGATGGCACTCTACAGGACTAGTGGCACTCTGGCAACAGAATGATGGCACTCTACAGGACTAATGGCATTCTGGCAGCAGAATGATGGCACTCTACAGGACTAGTGGCATTCTGGCAGCAGAATGATGGCACTCTACAGGACTAGTGGCATTCTGGCAGCAGAATGATGGCACTCTACAGGACTAGTGGCACTCTGGCAGCAGAATGATAGCACTCTACTGGGCTAGTGGCACTCTGGCAGCAGAATGATGGAACTCTACAGGACTAGTGGCATTCTTGCAGCAGAATGATGGCACTCTGCAGGACTAGTGGCACTCTGGCACCAGAATGATAGCACTCTGCAGGGCTAGTGGCACTCTAGCAGCAGAATGATGGCACTACAGACCTAGATTACTAAGAACAAAAGAAAATCAGAGTGAAGTTGCAGGGCTCTCTAGCTAAGTTATAGCTAACATTAACTTAGCAACTTGGCCTATAATATATATATATATATATATATATATATATATATATATATATATATATATATATAATATTGAGAGAGAGAGAGAGAGAGAGAGAGAGAGAGAGAGAGAGAGAGAGAGAGAGAGAGAGAGAAAGCAGCTTACTTCACAAAGGGGAAGGAACACGGGGTGAAAACAAATGAGACTTAGTTTCCTTTACACTGGGCGAGGAGAGACAGACAGACAAACAGACAGAAGAGCAAGAGAGGTAGAGAGAGAAATAAAGAAGTGAATAGACGAAGATTATGTCTATGTCTGTTTGTCTCTCTCTCTCTCTCTCTCTCTCTCTCTCTCTCTCTCTCTCTCTCTCTCTCTCTCTCTCTCTCTCTCTCTCTCTCTCTCTCTCTCTCTCTTTATTATATTCCTAAGGAAGATTACTTCCTGGCTGGCCTGGGTTCACAGACTCTCTAGCCTACCATTTCTCAGGCTCGTAAAAGCCTGAGGTACGCCCCAGCCTTTTCTTGCAGCTCTCCTGCTGTCTTGCAAGAGTTGCAGGCTCTTTATGTTGCAACTGTTGCGTGTGTGTGTGTGTGTGTGTGTGTATGTATGTGTGTGTGTGTGTGTGTGTGTGTGTGTGTGAGGCTACCCTCGCTTCTCTGAGTCTTCAACAGATTCTCCGTTGACTGTTTCCTGTTTTGAGTGTTCTGTTGCTTTTATATATCTGTTGATTGTCCGTTGTACGTTTTGTGCTTTGTTCTGTACTGACGTATATTTACTAACCTATACGTGATTGTAAGGGTTGAGTCTCAGCTCCTGGACCCATCTCTTCGCTGGCCACCACTGGTTTCAGCAGCCTTATAGTACCTCTTCTTAAAGTTATGGATGGATTCTGCCTTCACTTCTTCGTTATCTAGGTCGTTCCGTCTCCTGGCTGAAGAAGTACTTCCTAACAACCCTGTGACTCATCTCAGACAATCTGTCCCTATCCACCCGATCACTTTCCCCTCAGTATCTTATACGTTGTTGTCATATCTCCACTAGTCCCCCTGTTCCTCCAGTGTCGTCAGGTCTAGTTCCCTTAATCTCTCCTCACAGGACATACCCCTCAGTTCCTGGACTAGTCTTGTTGCAAACTTCTGTATTTTCTCTAATTTCTTGAAATACTTGACCAGGTGTGGGTTCCATACTGGTGATCCGTACTCCAATACAGACCCGACGCCTTACTTACATTGCTGAAGGCTAGTCTTAGATTTGCCAGACGCGCATTTTCTGCACCAGTCATTGAGCTGATTTGCGCCTCTGGTGATGTCCTCGGTACACTGCTCACCCCCGAGCCTGCACTCCGTTAGCGATCTTCTTTGTCCTTCCATAATCTTCATAGTTTTGCACTAGCTGGGGTTGAACTCCAGTAGCCAGTTCTCAGAGCAGACCTGAAGCCTGTCCAAGTCCGGCTGTAGTTCTGGTCACCACCTGTTGGTATTCTTCTTAGTTACACATCATCTACGAGCAGTAATACACACACACACACACACACACACACACACACTCACACACACACACACACACACACACACACACACACTTACACACACACACACACTTACTCCCTGATATTGATTTGCGCCATCACTCCTGAAGAGTAGGACACAGGGGAGAGGAGGTAGTGTGGGGAGAGGAGCAGTGTGAGGAGAGGAGGTAGTGTGGGGAGAGGAGGCAGTGTGATAGAGGTAGTGTGAAGAGAGGATGCAGTGTGAGGAGAGGATGCAGTGTGAGGAGAGGAGGCAGTGTGAGGAGAGGAGGCAGTGTGAGGAGAGGAGGCAGTGTGAGGAGAGGAGGCAGTGTGAGGAGAGGAGGCAGAGGAGGAGTGAGGGAGAGGAGGCAGTGTGAGGAGAGGAGGCAGTGTGAGGAGAGGAGGCAGTGTGAGGAGAGGAGGCAGTGTGAGGAGAGGAGGCAGTGTGGGAGAGGGAGGCAGGTGAGGAGAGGAGGCAGTGGAGGAGAGGAGGCAGGGAGGGAGAGGAGGCAGTGGAGGAGAGGAGGCAGTGTGAGGAGAGGAGGCAGTGTGAGGAGAGGAGGCAGTGTGAGGAGAGGAGGCAGTGGGGAGAGGAGGCAGTGTGAGGAGAGGAGGCAGTGTGGGAGAGGAGGCAGGTGAGGAGAGGAGGCAGTGTGAGGAGAGGAGGCAGTGTGAGGAGAGGAGGCAGTGTGAGGAGAGGAGGCAGTGTGAGGAGAGGAGGCAGTGTGAGGAGAGGAGGCAGTGTGAGGAGAGGAGGCAGTGTGAGGAGAGGAGGCAGTGTGAGGAGAGGAGGCAGTGGAGGAGAGGAGGCAGTGTGGGAAAGGAGGCAGTGTGAGGAGAGGAGGCAGTGTGAGGAGAGGAGGCAGTGTGAGGAGAGGAGGCAGTGTGAGGAGAGGAGGCAGTGTGAGGAGAGGAGGCAGTGTGAGGAGAGGAGGCAGTGTGGGGAGAGGAGGCAGTGTGAGGAGAGGAAGCAATGTGAAGAGAGGATGCAGTGTGAGGAGAGGAGGCAGTGTGAGGAGAGGAGGCAGTGTGAGGAGAGGAGGCAGTGTGAGGAGAGGAGGCAGTGTGAGGAGAGGAGGCAGTGTGAGGAGAGGAGGCAGTGTGAGGAGAGGAGGCAGTGTGAGGGAGAGGAGGCAGTGTGGGAGAGGAGGCGTGTGAGGAGAGGAGGCAGTGTGAGGAGAGGAGGCAGTGTGAGGAGAGGAGGCAGTGTGAGGAGAGGAGGCAGTGTGAGGAGAGGAGGCAGTGTGAGGAGAGGAGACAGTGTGAGGAGAGGAGGCAGTGTGAGAGAGGAGGCAGGGAGAAGTGGAGGCAGTGTGAGGAGAGGAGGCAGTGTGAGGAGAGGAGACAGTGTGAGGAGAGGAGGCAATGTGAGAAGTGGAGGCAGTGTGAGGCGAGGAGGCAGTGTGAGGAGAGGAGACAGTGAGAGGAGAGGAGACAGTGTGAGGAGAGGAGGCAGTGTGAGGAGAGGAGGCAGTGTGAGGAGAGGAGGCAGTGTGAGAAGTGGAGGCAGTGTGAGGAGAGGAGGCAATGTGGGGAGAGGAGGCAGTGTGGGGAGAGGAGGCAGTGTGCGGAGAGGAAGCAGTGTAGGGAGAGGAAGTAGTTTGCGGAGAGAAAGCAGTGTGGGGAGAGGAGGCAGTATGGGGAGAGGAGGCAGTGTGAGAAGAGGAGGTAGTGTGGGGAGAGGAAGTAGTTTGCGGAGAGGAAGCAGTGTGGGGAGACGAGGCAGTGTGGGGAGAGGAGGCAGTGTACGGAGAGGAAATAGTGTGGGGAGAGGAGGCAGTGTGGGGAGAGGGAGGAGGAGACAGCGAAAAGAGAGGGAGACAGGGCGAGTAGTGAGGAGAGACGAGGTGGGGAGAGGCAGAGTAGGGAGAGAACTTAGAAGCATGACAGAAGGGTCAGCTGTGAGGGGAATCATCTGTGAGGGGAGTCAGCTGTGAGCAGAGTCAGCTGTGAGGGAGAGTCAGCTGTGAGGGGAAGTCAGCTGTAAGGGAAGTCATCTGTGAGGAACGTCAGCTGTGAGGGGGAGGAGTCAGGAGTCAGCTGTGAGGGAAGTCAGCTGTGAGGGGAGTCATCTGTGAGGGAAGTCAGCTGTGAGGGGGAGTCATCTGCGAGGGGAAGTCAGCTGTGAGGGAAGTCAGCTGTGAGGGGAGTCATCTGTGAGGGAAGTCAGCTGTGAGGGGGAGTCAGCTGCGAGGGGAAGTCAGCTGTGAGGGAAGTCATTTGTGAGGGAAGTCAGCTGTGAGGGGGGAGTCAGCTGTGAGGGGTCAGCTGTGAGTTGAGTCAGCTGTGAGGGAGTCAGCTGCGAGGGGAAGTCAGCTGTGAGGGAAGTCATCTGTGAGGGAAGTCAGCTGTCAGCTGTGAGGGGTGAGTCAGCTGTAAGGGGTTCAGCTGTGAGGGAAGTCATCTGTGAGGGAAGTCAGCTGTGAGGGGTGAGTCAGCTGTGAGGGGTCAGCTGTGAGGGGGTCAGCTGTGAGGGAGTCAGCTGTGAGGGAGTCAGCTGTGAGGGAGTCAGCTGTGAGGGAGTCAGCTGTGAGGGAGTTATCTGTGAGGGAGTCAGCTGTGAGGGAGTCAGCTGTGAGGGAGTTATCTGTAGGAGTCAGCTGTGAGGGAGTCAGCTGTGAGGGAGTAAGCTGTGAGGGAGTCAGCTGTGAGGGAGTCAGCGAGGGAGTCAGCTGTGAGGGGAGTCAGCTGTGAGGGGAGTCAGCTGTGAGGGGAGTCAGCTGTGAGGGGAGTCAGCTGTGAGGGGAGTCAGCTGTGAGGGAGTCAGATGTGAGGGGAGTCAGCTGTGAGGGAGTCAGCTATGAGGGAGTCAGCTGTGAGGGGAGTCAGCTGTGAGGGAGTCAACTGTGAGGGGAGTCAGCTGTGAGGGGAGTCAGCTGTGAGGGAGTTAGCTGTGAGGGGAGTCAGCTGTGAGGGGAGTCAGCTGTGAGGGGAGTCAACTGTGAGGGGAGTCAGCTGTGAGGGAGTCAGCTGTGAGGGGAGTCAGCTGTGAGGGAAGTCAGCTGTGAGGGGAGTCAGCTGTGAGGGGAGTCAGCTGTGAGGGGAGTCAGCTGTGAGGGGAAGGAACATGAACTTGAGGGTGCAAATAAAGAGACGTCTTCTCCCTCCCCATCCCTCCCTCCCTCCCTCCCTCCCTCCCTCCCTCCCTCCCTCCCTCCCTCCCTCCCTCCCTCCCTCTCTTTTCCCTTCCACTACCCTTCCCGTCCCTCTCTCCTTCCCGTCCCTCCTCCTTCCCTTCCCGTCCCTCTCTCCTTCCCGTCCCTCCTCCTTCCCTTCCTGTCCCTCTCCCCTTACCTTCCCTCCCTCTTCCCTTCCCGTCCCTCCTTCTCTCCCTCCCTATCCTTCCATTCTTCCTCCTCGCTTCTGGCAAGACAATGATGGAGTGAATGATGATGAAAGTGTTTCATCTTTTTCAGGTCACCCTTCCTAGGTGGGAAGCGCCGATGTGTTAATAAGTTAATATATATATATATATATATATATATATATATATATATATATATATATATATATATATATATATATATATATATATATATATATATGAGGTAGTAGGTTGGTAGACAGCAACCACCCAGGGAGGTACTACCGTCCTGCAAGTGAGTGTAAAACAAAAGCCTCTATTTGTTTTACATGATGGTAGGATTGCTGGTGTCATTTTTCTGTCTCAAACATACAAGATTTCAGGTACGTCTTGCTACTTCTACTTACACTTAGGTCACACTACACAAACATGTACACGTTTATTGTATACACACTCATCTGAGTTTTCTTTGATTTTATCTTAATAGTTCTTGTTCTTATTGCTTTTCCTTTCATATCCATGGGGAAGTGGAATAAGAATCTTTCCTCCGTAAGCCATGCGTGTTGTAAAAGTCAACTAAAATGCCGGGAACAATGGGCTAGTAACCCCTTTTCCTGTATAGATTTACTAAAAAGAAAAAGAAGAAAACCGTCAAAGTGGGATGTTTGAATGTGGGTGGATGTTGTGCGAATGATAAGAAAGAGATGATTGTAGATGTTATGAATGAAAAGAAGCTGGATGTCCTGGCTTTAAGTGAGACAAAGCTGAAGGGGGTAGGAGAGTTTCAGTGGGGAGAAATAAATGGGATTAGGTCAGGGGTTTCAAATAGAGTTAGAGCTAAAGAAGGAGTGGCAATAATGTTGAATAATCAGTTATGGCAGGTAAAGAAGGAATATAAATGTATAAATTCAAGGATTATGTAGAGTAAAATAAAGGTTAGATGTGAAAAGTGGGTTATAGTAAGTGTTTATGCACCTGGAGAAGAGAGAAGTGTAGAGAGAGAGAGAGATTTTGGGAAATGTTGAGTGAGTGTGTGGGGAGTTTTGAACCAAGTGAGAGAGTAATTGTGGTTGGGGATCTTAATGCTAAAGTGGGTAAAAATGTTGTGGATGGAGTAGTAGGTAAATTTGGGGTGCCAGGGTAAATGTAAATGGGGAACCATTAATTGAGCTATGTGTAGAAAGAGGTTTGGTAATAAGTAATACATATTTTATGAAAAAGAGGATAAATAAATATACAAGGTATGATATAGCACGTAAGGAAAGTAGTTTGTTGGATTATGTATTGGTGGATAAAAGGTTGATGAGTAGGCTTCAGGATGTACATGTTTATAGAGAGGAAACGGATATATCGGATCATTATTTGGTTGTAGCTACAGTTAGAGTAAAAGGTAGATGGGACAAAAGAAAATGGCAACAGCAAGTAAGAGAGAGGTAAAAGTGTATAAACTAAGGGAGGAGGAAGTTAGGGTGAGATATAAGGAACTATTGGCAGAAAGGTGGGCTAGTGCAAGTAGGAGTAGTGGGGGGGTTGAAGAGAGTTGGGATAGTTTTAAAAATGCAGTATTAGAATGTGGGGCAGAAGTTTGTGGTTATAGGAGGGTGGGTGCAGGAGGAAAGAAGAGTGAGTGGTGGAATGAAGAAGTAAAGGGTGTGATAAAGAGAAAAGGTAGCTTATGAGAGGTTTTTACAAAACAGAAGTGTTAATAGAAGAGCAGAGTATATGGAGAGTAAAAGAAAGGTGAAGAGAGTGGTGAGAGAGTGCAAAGAAGAGCGGATGAAAGAATGGGGGAGGCTCTGTCAAGAAATTTTGCTGAAAACAAGAAAAATTTTGGAGTGAGATAAACAAGGTAAGAAAGCCTAGGAACAAATGGATTTGTCAGTTAAAAACAGAGTAGGGGAGTTAGTAGATGGGGAGCTGGAGG
>WNWK01008696.1:0-80000 GCA_009830355.1 Cherax destructor
AAAAGCGTTGCTATTTAAGCCAAAATCGCAACTTTTACCTAATCGGCACGAATATATATATATATATATATATATATATATATATATATATATATATATATATATATATATATAAAATTTATATAACTGTGCGCGCGTGTGTATTGATCACTTTTAGTGAACTAACTGGAAGGACAGTGCGACAATGTGAAGAAGTCTACGGGAGTAACACGCCATTTTCAACTAGACTGAACCTTCCAATTATTGTATTCATGAGGACGCATTTAATTTGTAGGTCTCATCCAGCTCCTGAAGGAATTTAATGATATCAAGATTGATGTAAAGAAGAGAAGAGTATCTCTAATTCTTTGGATCGAGAGCTTTTCACCAGCACCCAAGCACCCCGAAAAGCATTCTGAAAAATAGTTATAATAGCGATAATAATAATAATAATAATAATAAATTATTATTATTATTATTATTATTATTATTATCATTGTAAAAGCGAAAACTAAAATACACACACACACATACACACACATACACACACACACACACAGGCGTGCGCTCAACAGTACACTCACCCTTGCTTGCCACAACAGATAGAACAACCACGACACATACCAGCAACAGTCAAAACACCCATTACAACAGATAAAACACCACGATAATGCAGACACCCTTGCCACAACAGATAAAACACCATGACACACACCAGCAACAGTGCAGACACCCTTGCCACAACAGCTAGACTGCACAACTATCTCCACCAGCAGCACAGTTACATTTGCAATAAAAGCTGAGGCATAAAGACAGCTGCAACAAAATTCTGAGCATAAAATCTTCCTCTACTGAGAAGACAGTAACTCTGAGAAAAAGAGAGAGAGAGAGAAAGAGAGAGAGAGAGAGAGAGAGAGAGAGGCACGCATAAAAATTCCTCGTTCCATTTAAATTTCAGAATCGAAAATTGTTTTGAATTCACGACTCTTTTTATGGTTTCTCCGATTGCATTTAACACGGCCGTATTGTTGCATTCTACAGCTGTTGCCCACACCAATTTAACCCGGAAGAGTTTATTTCTGCCGAGTTCTAGAGCTGGTTTACTTAAACAAACAGCAACTACCATAAGTCACGGGCCATACATCAGAAAGGTGTGGATATCTTAGTATACATACACAGAAGTGTGTATTTGCCAACAGGTATCTTTCAATGTATAAAAGAATAGAATGGTGTACCTTTCAGTGTATATACACCGAGTGGTGTGTGTATGCACCAAGAGGTGGGTACCTCTCAGTATATATTCTCCAAGAAGTGTGTATTTCTAAGTGTATATACAAGAGAGAGAGAGAGAGAGAGAGAGAGAGAGAGAGAGAGAGAGAGAGAGAGAGAGAGAGAGAGAGAGAAATCTCTCAGTGTATATACCGAGAATTTACCTTAATCCCCACGCTGAGGTCATAAAGAGGCATAGTGACACAAACCCAAACAAGAGCATTGACCTTGACATCTCTTATCTAATTTTTCTCTCCTTAATTATAAGTCCTCTACACAGTGTTCCATTCTGCAAGTGGGTTGTACCAGCCCCCACCAAGCAGGGGGTATTATTATTATGGGAAAGCCCTTATCCCATAAGGGCCATTCATTACCTTGGGCATGGGAGGCAATGAAGCTTGATTTGATCATGGGAATGCGTAGCCCCTAGTCCTTGCGTCATGAGTTATTCTGCAGTCTGAGCAAGTGTACATACGCACAATCATCACATAACATGGAGGAGTCTTAACACCCGTGTGTGTGTGTGTGTGTGTGTAAGTAACTTTCATACCAGGTGATTAAGAACTTTACGATAACCTCCAACGATCTGCTCCATCGTATCGTAAAGTTAGATGACGTTAGCTCAGCTTTATGAACGGAGTGAGAGGGAGGAGGATGTGGATGAAGGAAGGAGAAATCATGGAGGAAAAAGAGAGGGGAGAACAGGAGAGGAAGGGTCGAAAGAAGAAGGAGTGGATGAGAAAAGAGAGAGGGATGGGATGAACGTAGGTGAATGCATGGAAAGATGGGCGAGGGAGAAAAAAAAGTTACAAAATACAAAGAGAGGAAGAAGAGTGCGAGGAAAGAGTGAAATAAAATTTTTAATAATGTTTCATTAATAAAACAATAGAACTGTGTTGGTACTCAGTGTTTTAAACACATACCATCACAAAAATTACCAAAGTTGCACCATGATTATTAGCTTGCTACTGTTTATTCTGTCTATTGACAGAAGCATTAAGCAGGTGTTAGCTACAGCACACACACACACACACACACACACACACACACACACACACACAACTTTCGACCAGCTCTCAGAATCGCACCAACAAAAAAAAACACGAATTAAAATTTAAATCTAAATTAGGATATACCAGCAGAAAATTGATTTAGAAATCACGGCATCCACCAGAAAATACAATAGATATGACAACTACAAAAAAATTCATGAAAGGAACTTTTAACAAAGAATGTAAAAAAAATTATTTTGGAACTTCTAACAGAAGATAAACGAAAAAAAAATGGATTTTTTAACAGAGGATCAATGAAAAAAAAATTGAAATTTGAAAGAGAATCAACGACAAAAAAGTGAAGCCTGTAACAAGGATCAACGAAAAAAAAATATTTTGGAACTTGTAATAGAGGATCAATACACAAAAAAATATTTATTTTAGAACTTGTAACAGAGAATTAACGCAAAAAAATGGAGCTTGCAAGAGAGAGGACATGAAAACACTTATGTTGCAGAAGAAATGTTAAAAAATAAAGCAAGAAATATTTATAAATTTTGTACATAGAAGTTGTCGAGTGGAAGGTGCTCAGGAGGAGGCTGCTCCTGCCAGGAAAACAACTGTTTCTCCGGATCATAAGTATGTTATTTAGAGATGTTTCGTCCGTCGGGGAGGATGGAGGTTTGCCAAGTGCGAAACGTGGTTAAATGAAAATTTACTCGTTTTTTTCGTGTATCTGATTCGCTACTTCTCGGCTAACGCCACCTGGTAATTACACACACACACACACACAAATATACAAATACACACACAGTCCAAACTTTACTAAAATATTTTGTTACTTCCAGTATACATATTCCGGTAGGGCTGTCAATCTTCATGCCAAGAAGGGCTTTATCAAATTACTTCCCCTGTGTTTTTCGTCGTGATTTCATTTTCAGAATATTGGAGAATAGCATTACCGGAAGCCTTGGCCTGCCTTTTTTTTTCGAGGGGAAAAAATATTGTATAAGATTCCTTCATTGTATATTTTTGTTTACTCTGCCGTGTGTGTGTGTGTGTGTGTATACTCATCTATTTGTGGGTGCAGTGGTCGGTTCATAGCTCCTGACCCCGTGTGGAGGAGCGAAAGGCAGAGGAAGGTGGAAGTGGAGAAGGGAAAGGCAGAAAGGAAGACACGAGAGGGGAATAAGAAACATAAGAGGAAAATATCAAATATCAGACCACATATTTCAAAAAGGATGGATCAACGGGGAGAAAAAAATGTCAAGGAAATTCCCCAACCCTACATAATCGTTCTCCATAAAGAGAACGACTGAGAAATTATGACCCTCATGGAGGACAACAAACACAGCCGAACGTGTGGAAACTGAGGCGAATAATTATCTAAGGCAATATGTGATGGAATCAACAGAATAGATGGGGAGGGGGAGAAATGAGCCAGTGAGACTTGACCTGGTTTTCACACACAACGAATCCGACATAGCTCAAATTACATATAAGAAACCACGAGGTTTCAGCGATCATTTGGTATTTGGACTTTGAGTTCCTGCTGGAAATGGGAATGGTGTAAGAACTAGAGGAAGTAACAGAAAACTGGGCGACAGAAGTACGAATTATGGTGGCATGAGAAATTTCGCAAGAGATATGAAGTGGGAAAGGGAACCAGATGCTAAGGTAATAAGAGCTTAAAAAGATGCCTAAAAAACAGTCATATCAAGTATGAAGAAAGAATATAAAAAAGCAGGAAGAACCTATGGTTTAATAAAGAACGAAGAGGGAAAGGGAATGTGCAGGAGAATTAGAGAGAAATATGGAGCAAGTCAGCTCATAGAAAACCGAGAAGCAGGAGAACCAGGGACGAATACTCAAGAATAAGAAGGGACCCTGAAAGACAGATGGAAAATGATAGTTTCAAAATGCCAAAAGTTAAAAAAAAAAAGTTGCACCATATCCACATAAGAAAAAAAGACTAACTGAAGGACCAAGCTATAAGGCTAAAGGAAGAGAAGAAGTGAAAGAGGAAGGCAGAAGTATGCGAAGAGCTCAGCAAAAGTTTCAAAGAGATCGTCACAGAAGAAAGTGGAGAACTACTGGAAGGCACTCGAGCGAGAACCTATCAACAGGTACTGGAAACCATCAACACGACAAAAGAAGTGATGAGGATACTAAGGAATCTTGATGCAACAAAAAGCAATGGGACCAGACAATAAACCTCCACGGATATTGAATGGAGAAGAACCACTGTGTGACCTGACTGCAAAGGTCTTCAACCAATCTATCTGCTCAGGGCAACTGCCATAAAATGAGGTAAAAGGGAGATATGTGATCCCCATAAAAGTGGGACTGACAAGATACACTGAATTGTACGCCGACAGCCCTAGCATGCGTACTGTCAAAAGTTCAGGAGAGAAATTTAAGGAAAAAAGGATGCTGAAGCACTTGGAGAGAAGATACTTTACAGAAAATTCTATCTTTCGAATTTGTTGGAATTCTATAATAGTTACCCCTTCGAGGGATGTGCCTCGACACCAGTTAAGGGCTCTTGAACCAAGGAGTTGGAGCTACATTCCACTTCCTTTTATCAACCTGATTGGCTCCCATTCCTCAATTCCCAGGTGCTGTATGAACCCTATTGGTTTTAGTGCTTATCCATAAATGGCAATAATAATAATAGCCTTAGACGTAAAACAGAAAAGGCAGGATTGGGTAGACTGCACCTTCTTAATTTGTAGGAAATTACTTCAAACAGTACCACACCAGAGAGTAATCGAGAAATTAGAGGAACAGACAGGGTTACAGAGAGTGGTCCAATGAGTACGTAAATGATAAAAGGCAGCGAGGGACGAGCTTACCAAGAAATACATGATCAAATTACTCTCGAGTAATATTATAAAGTAATATCATAAAGACCCATAGCCTCAGATAAGCAAATATAAGACCTTGGAAAAATCTTAAAGCTTCTTCTTGAAGCCATTTAAGTATTTACATAAATACCAAATTCATTAAGAAATATTCATGACTTTAATCAATAGTTTTGGAATACTGATTACATAGTTACGCTCACAACCACGTCAACAACTATGTTAAAAAACTAAGTTACAAAACATTCTTGTTCGTAATTATTAGTTTAATAGACTGAGTCACTTAAGAACTGCAACAGGAAGCTTGTCACTCTATAGGTCTTAGTTTGCCTAACAAATAAAACATTTTCTTACCATATAAAATATTTGCCTTACAAATGAAACACTTGTCTAACAAATAAAACAACTTAAACCTTTATTACAACCACGTTTCCCTACCCTTGAACGAAACATCGTATCCCAAAGACTTAGGCCATTTTCTCTATCTTCACCCACTTGTAAGCTCCTCTTCTCTACCACGTAATTACTTGTTTAAAAAGTACTAAGCGAGAGTCACTATTGTTAACTATAGAACAAGTATGAAATAAATGTACACAACATACTTGCAACTGACACTCAAGTGTTAATCTCGCCATAAAAACGAGTAAAAGAATACGGGAAAAAATACCAGTAACTGAACTGTATCTTAGTGCTACACGTACTGAATTTCATTAAGTGAATTTCATCTATTATTCTATTACCTTACATGTAATATGCCTGTAGACAATTCGGGGGTCATTACATCAAAGGAGCACAATATCGACAAACTGCTTAATTAGACGCGTGCAACGCCTGGGCATCTTTATTGGGGGAATGTTTTGCCTGTGCAGCAATCTATATCAGTCTCAGAGGCATGAGGATGGGAGACTTGTATAGTGGAGCCAGAGTGTGTAGCAGTTGAAGGCATTACCACAAGTAGGCGGGGACCCCTCTAGTGGAAGTAAGTTATGCGTATAAGGTGGGCCAGCGGTTAGCAATAGAGTTGTAGACACCATCCTCTACCTCAAGATTCCATTAATGGTATACAGTAACAAGTGTCATAGTTCGATTCGTGAAGAGAATAGCTCTGATTTCGTGAATCAAGAGCCTTTAACCGGTATCAAGGCACCCTTTCCCACGCTGAAGGCAGTGAAATGTATAGTGAATGCATACAAAGACGAGACAAGACTATAACACTCTTCTTAATTTAGAGCGGCTTTAATGGTATGATTTATGGCTGGGGACCTCCTAAAAGACCCCATAACATGGCTTTTGACGACGTTTACCCTGCTGGGTCGTCCTCAGCCCCGCTGGGTCGTCCTCTCTCCCAGGGGGGTCGTCCTCCCCTCGTAGGTTCATTCTTTACCTGCGTTGGGTAGTCCTCAGCTACTCTCCCTCTTTCAACAATTCCAACTAATCAATTAGTTTTGTGTAGCATGCTTAGGCAATGTTGTCTTGGCTTCAGCCACTCTCCCTCTTTCAACAAATCCAACTAATCAATTAGTTTTGTGTAGCAGCTTAGGCAATGTTGTCTTGGCTTCAGATTTTTGCTTACCATAACTCTCAATCTTTATTTCAGGTTAAAAGGACACATGTGTAGCTATCCCACACTATCCTAAGCAATCTTACTATCCTAGGCTATCCCTAATTATCTTAGGTTATCCTAGGCTATCCCCACTCTCCTAGGCTATCCCTCACTATCCTAGGCTATCCCATACTATCCTAGGCTATCCCACACTATCCTAAGGAATCTCACTATCCTAGGCTATCCCCAATTATCTTAGCCTAGGAGAGTGGGGGATAACCTATCACATTTTATTGTGGCAACGTTTCGCTCTCGAGGAGCTTTGTCAAGCCGTTACAACAAAGCTCCTGGAGACTGAAACGTTGCCACAATAAAATGTCAAATTAGTTGCACCTGTCTTTTTACCTACCTGAAGTCTACCTAGAGGTTGTTCCAAGAGTCAACGTCTCTCTCTCTTTCTCTCTCTCCCCCGGAGAGAAGATCCAGTGTCTACACCAGTAGTTGTCTACCCCAGCTGCCATCTCACCCCCCGGGAAGGTAAGGGGAAGGCGGGGGGTTCGTATTAGAACGGAGGGGGATGGCATCCTCAACCCCGTGAATGTCTTCAGGGATGAACTTAATGGTGCCCCGCGCGCCAAGAAGCGTCTGTGTGCCTGACCCTCACCTTCCAGTGCACCTGTTCTGTGCCCAGCCCTAGCGGCTGCCCAATAGCCACCTGTTCACCCGCTTTGTGCAAAGCCCAAGGACACACCCACCTGTACCCAATTGCAGTTCGCCGAGAAAGAGAGAGAGAGAGAGAGAGAGAGAGAGAGAGAGAGAGAGAGAGAGAGAGCGTGTGTGTATGTGTACGTACACCGATGCAGGGAAAAGTCAGTTGATTACTAATGCAAAGGAAAGTGAAAAAAAATGAAAATATGGCAGCATCTCTTTAGTGTTTAATTAAAGCTTATCACGTAATTTTTTCTTTAAATTTCTGGGTTATAATTTTTTTTTTTTCTTCCAAGTGAGCTATAGCTGGTGAAGGACTTGCCTAGTATGGGCCAACAGGCCTGCTGCAGTGTTCCTCCTTTCTTATGTTTCTTATGTTTTATTTTATCTGTGTTGCAAGGTAAGTTGCGATGTATTGTGATAATTTGAATGTGCACTGATGGTGACGCGTCTGAGTGTGGGAAGAGGGAAAACGAGGATGGTGAGAGAGGTCACTCAGGAAGGTGTTGTGCAGCAGAGTCGTATCCAGTCGTGAGCCAGTCGTCATACAGGGATGTCCTGTCTATCCCGCACAACTATTAACCGGTAAGAAGCCAACCACCTGGCGTCCCCACTACAGCCATTTCTCAGCCAGCTGGGGTCCCCACTACAGCCCTTTCTCAGCCAGCTGGCGTCCCCACTACAGCCATTTCTCAGCCAGCTGGCGTCCCCACCACAGCCATGTCTCAGCCAGATGGCGTCCCCACCACTGCCATGTCTCAGCCAGATGGCGTCCCCAACACAGCCATGTCTCAGCCAGCAACCTCCTACCTCTATTAACTTGTGCTTTCGCAGTTGCCATGGCAACCGCTACCAATCCGTAAACAATTGTTCGAATCCTTCAATTTAGTGTCCTGCCGCTGTCGTTGTCGGTGCCGCCGCCGCAGCCGCCGCCGCTGCCGCCGCCGCTGCCGCCGCCACTGTCAGCTTGTCTGAGGACAACACAGGCAAGTGCTTCTGGCAGGGAGAGGGAGAAGGCAAGGAGAGGGAGACGGCAGGGAGAGGGAGACGGCAGGGAGAGGGAGATGGCAGGGAGGGTAGGGTAAAGCCTGGGGAGAGGCTTAGATGAAGAAGCCGTTAGGAAAGCAAGAGAGATGGAGGAAAGGAAGACAGAAGGGGAAAAAAAGTAAAGGAAGGGGAAGGTGGGATGGAATGTGAGAGAGAGAGAGAGAGAGAGAGAGAGAGAGAGAGAGAGAGAGAGAGAGAGAGAGAGAGAGAGAGGGAGGAAGGGGAACAGGAAGATAACGATACCCAGTAAGACTAGACCTGAGTAGATAAGACAAGTGCAGCAGAAGTCTGCTTCTCGGTCAATTTCCCTCGCACACGGAATTTACCGAATACTGGAGACAGCAGAAGTAGCGGAGAGGCACAGAGGATGTGATCAGTTCATTAACCTTGTAGTAGTAAATCTGAGGTGGTCAGTCCCTCAACCTTGAGAATTGTTCTGCCTGACAGTCTCCATCAAAGAGAGACTCATGAGAAAGGGACTTTTCATTGTGGAGCCAGAAGCGAGTTGCAGAAATTGGAGGTGGTATCATGGGAGGCGGGGCCCACTATAATAACAACAATAATAATATAAAATCTGTGTACAAAAAAAAAAAAACATTCACAGTTCAAGGCATTGAGGAAATGTTTCCTTAATGAATGTTTTGAACTGAGTGTGTGAGCCGGTGACACCATAACTTTCCGGTCAGCATAAAAAAGAACACTGCAGAAGGCCTACTGGCCCATGCTAGGTAGATCTCTCTCAGCTCCAACGCTTCCCCCTCAAAACAAGTGATTCAGCAATAAAGTTGTAGAAGATGTCCACTGTACCAAGACACCTTCTTCAACGTTGAGGGCATGACCCCATCTTTGTTTACTCTCCATCACTTCAGTTCTCTCCGGTATTAACTCGTATCCAAACACGACAGGCGACACGTTTCGGTAATATAGATATTATATGACTATTCATTTTGTAAGACTATACCAGGCAAGACCCAGTATGATTATACCAGAGGAGAGAGAGAGAGAGAGAGAGAGAGAGAGAGACGGGTGTAAGTAGTGAAATCCTCTTAAAGAAACAGGAAGAGGAAGTCAGATCAGGGTGAAATAAAGCAAGTGTGAGCGAGAGATAAAGATAGGGGAGAGAGGGAGACAAACACAGTGACAGCACTACAGAGAGAGAAGACAGCGAAACTCGGAGAATAAAGGACATGAGGGAGGGAGAAAGGGGAGAGAGAAAAGGTGGGAGGTAAAGGAAGAAGGGAAGGAGGAAAAGAGATAGAGAGGAAAGGGGGACAGAGATGAAGAGACGCATAGATAGAGAGGAAGAAAGGGAGATTATAGGAGTCTTACACTCACTGTCTGCGACGCAGGGAGTAAAGGAGGGAGAGGGAGGAGACTGTGTAATGAAAAAGACAGAGGCAGATAAAAAAAGGGAAAGGTGGATCCCAAGTAAAAATGGAGACCCAAGGAAACCCAGGGAGACCCAGAGAAATCCAGGGAGGCCAAGGAGATCCAGGGGAACCCCGGGAAACCCAAAAAGATACAGGAAGACCCAGGGAGACCCAGGAAGGTAGGAGGAAGACGACAGTACAGAAACGAGCAGTATAAAAAAAAATATATAAAAGAAAAATGATTTAAAACTGGACCAACCTATAAATTGTCTAAGAAATGGTTTGTAAGGGGCGTGCCACCCCCCTCCTTCTCCTCTCCTTTCCTCCTCTTCTTGCTTCTCTCTTCCTCAGTTTCTCCTTCCTTTACCTGCTCTTCTTCCTTTGTATCACAGTCACTAGTGTTGTATACAGTCAGTACGATTAAGGTGGAGGCAGCGGTGGGGTGAAACAGCCGGAAAAGCAGAGAGAAAAGGAAGCAGTGGGGAGACGCAACGGTGGGGAGCGAACCAGCGGGGGGGAGAAGCAGCAGCGGTGGGGAGCGAAGCAGCGGGGGGAGAAACAGCGGGTAGAAGCAGCGGGAAAAAAGGCGGGGAGAGGAGGCAGCGGGGAGAGGAGGCAGCGGGGAGAGGACGCAGGGGAGGAGCACGCGGGGAGAGAGGCAGAGGGGAGAGGCAGCGGGGAGAGGAGGCAGCGGGGAGAGGAGGCAGCGGGGAGAGGAGGCAGCGGGGGAGAGGAGGCAGCGGGGGAGAGGAGGCAGCGGGGAGAGGAGGCAGCGGGGAGAGGAGGCAGCGGGGGAGAGGAGGCAGCGGGGGAGAGCAGGAGGCGGGGAGAGAAGGCAGCGGGAAAGAAGGCAGGGGAAAGGAGGCAGCGGGGAGGAGGCAGGGGGAGAGAGAGGCGGGGGAGAAGGAGCGGAAGAAGGCAGCGGGAAAGGAGGCAGCGGGGAGGGTTGCTTTGGTTATTTAAGAGGGGCCAGTTGAGTGGAGCGGCGCCCCCTTAATACCACCCTCCTGTTCTCTCTATCTTCTCCCATTCCTTTCTTCTTCTTTCCCTCTCCTCTTCCTCTCCCTCTTCTTCCTCTCCCCTCTTCTTCCTCTCCCCTCTTCTTCCTCTCCCCTCTTCTTCCTCTCCCCTCTTCTTCCTTCCCTCTCCTCTTCCTCCTCCTCTCCACTCTTCTTCCTCACATCCCTACCTCAAAATCAGGGCTTTTCCCTTCATCCTATCTCCTATCCTTCCGTTGATTGTTTTTTCTTCCTTTCCTTTCTCTCAACATACTTTCCTCCTCTTTTTCTTCCACCTCTTTCTTCCCCTTCTTTCCTTCCTCCTAGGAGATCAGGCGACATTCATCTTTACGGTAAGCTACATTAAGTGTGTCTTTAAGACAGTGTCTTCAGCCTCCTCTTCCAGGGAAGTGTGATGGTGGGGAAGTGTGATGGTGGGGAAGTGTGATGGTGGGGAAGTGTGATGGTGGGGAAGTGTGATGGTGGGGAAGTGTGATGGTGAAGTGATGGTGGAAGTGTGATGGTGGAAGGTGATGGTGGGGAAGTGTGATGGTGGGAAGTGTGATGGTGGGGAAGTGTGATGGTGGGGAAGTGTGATGGTGGGGAAGTGTGATGGTGGGGAAGTGTGATGGTGGGGAAGTGTGATGGTGGGGAAGTGTAGTGGTAGTGAAACAGAAATTATTCTTGACCGGGAAGCGTTAAACCCTTAGGGGTCAAGCAGCGCGTTATTATTATTATTATTATAATAATTAATAATAATAAAAACAGAGACTGTCTCCCACTGAGGTAGAATAACCCAAGATGAAATTTATCTATTATTATAGACCAAGCGCTAAACCGGTGTGGATCATACATACAAGAGTCATACAGTATCACATAACTGAAAAAAAACATGAAAAATCTAGAATAAAGCGCAGCTTCAAGACCAGACCTAAAAATATATTCGAATTTTATATCATTATAATGAGGTTTAGAGCCCGAGAGAAATTATTTTTTTCTTTCATAATTTTCAAGGCAGAATTTTTTTTTATAGTCTTCAAAATATATTATGGAAGTTGCTTTAGGCTTTAATATGTTCAAAGACTTGGTCAAAATGTGTTGACCTATATTTGTCTATGTTTATATCCTCTATTTTATATTATTATGGGGAAGTTCAAAATCCATACAACAGCAATAATAATAATAATAATAATAATAATAATAATAATAATAATAATAATAATAATCACGTATATGTATACACACCCATCTGAGTTTTTCTCTATTTTCTTAATAGTTCTTGTTCTTATTTTATTTCTTTTCATCTCCATGGGGAAGTGGAACAGAATTCTTCCTCCGTAAGCCATGCGTGTCGTAAGAGGCGACTAAAATGCCGGGAGCAAGGGGCTAGTAACCCCTTCTCCTGTATAAATTACTAAATTTAAAAAGAAAAACGAAAGTTTTTCTTTTTAGGTCACCCTGCCTCGGTGGGTTACAGCCGGCGCTTTAGGGAAAAAAAAAAAAACCTTGTACTGCCACTTTATCCGACATGATAGTTACATAGAGGAAACCAGAGGTAACTATGTTGTTCAGTCATATTCCTTCACACACAACGAGGTTCGTATATTAAATGTTGAAATCAGTCAGCCCAATCTGAGAGACTTCAGTTGGGAGATGAGGATGCTGTCAAGTGTTCCACTATGGGATATGTAACTACGTTACTTAAACTGGTTCCGTTACAGGAGATCTGGAGTTACTGTTACTTGAGAATTAGCCTCTCTCAGGATAGGTCATTCACCCTCACAGCAGGAGCGTACGATACAGGATGGAAGGGATAAGGAAGGAGGTAGTAAGGGAATTTTGGTTGAGGGATAGGGGGGAGGATGGGGAAGAGGTGGAAGGATGGGGAGGAGAAAATGAGGCTGTAGAAAGGAAGAACAGGCGAAGGAATAGAGAAGTGGAGAGACCATGTGAGGGTAAGAGGGAAAGAGAAAGAGGGGAGGGAATGGGAGGAAATAGGGAGGTGGAGGGGAAAGGGAGGGGATGGAAGGGGAGCAGTGCACGGAGCTATGCACTTGTATGCAGTAATCGGATGGAAGCCAACTGACTTTTGTCATTTTTTTGCTCACTTCCCCGTGCAACGCTATGCCAACCCCCCCAACCCCCCTCACACACACACACACACACACACGAGCGTCTACCTACATACACAAATATGAATTATATAATTGTCTTCATATACTAAATGAAAGTGTACATAATTGAGTACGTATGCATGTATATTCTCATTCATGTACACTCACACACGTAAATTTACATATAATACACGAGAATACACATTTTCATACATGTATACACATGCTCATTTCAAACAAACACACATCTTCAATAGGCCAAATGTCTATCGACAAGTGCCTTTGACGATTGGTAACTAACACACACACACACACACACACACACACACACACATGGATTTTTTATTATATTTCATAGTGGCGTTAAACCAGTAGGAGTCACATAGCGCCTAGACAACTGGAGGTAATGTGGGTTGATCCGAGGAAGGTGAGAGGTCTCTCCTATTGTCTCCTACTGGACTTCTTTACTCGTAACTCATGACGTTGCTTCTCTCTTCTGTCTTTCTTCAGTTTCCAGTTCTTTCTTTACTACGGCAAGTTTTTGCTGGCTGACAGCCAACAGCAACAGCATGGTGGATCAGGCAAATGCCAGAGTAACATAGGCCTAGGCTGGAATAAAAGCGTAGGATGACTCTCAAAACCTCTCACAGGTATGGTTTTCAACGTCAGTTTCTGAACGCGTCCAATTTTTTCTTCAATTTTATTCTATTTTAAATTCGGGGTCAGGTAATGTGGGTTAACTTACAAAAACCTTTAAAAATATATTTTATTTAAACACAAGTAACTTGCAAAAATCGGCCGCAATGCGTCCTGTAACAGCGTATATACGCGGAGAAGCGCAAGTCTCTTCGCGTATATACGCTGAGTATAATTTAATTCCTATAGGGACTAAAGTATTCTTGACTAATTTAGAACAGACAACATGCTACCCTCGTGTAGTAGATAGGCTTTAAACCCAAGTAACCAACTAACCATCTATGAGGTGGCCGAGGCAATATATGAAACGTGGAATTGCAATATAATTTCTTTCCCTTGCAATAGTTTCAGTATTTTTAAATGAAAACAAAAAAAAATTATTTGATGCAATAAATAGCTTGCTCTTTATTCGGTATTATTTGTAATTTCAAAGTTAATCTTTCGAGAGGAACTCGTATAAATGAATTTTTAAATCCATTTACAATCACGTCATTTTTTTTTTTCGTTTTTGTATTTTTTTAATGACATACTTGTTACTTATGTCACTTTTGTCTGTGACCAGTTTCGAGGATTATTTTACTACCGGTGTGTTACCCGAGGAGAAACTTCTCTGGTAACCACTTGTGATCAACGAGGTTGTTCCTCTCCAGAGTCCGTAGACCTGTACACCAAGCACAACGTGGTTGATCTAGCATTTCTTCTTATCAGAGATAATACCAGTTTCCTCTTTAAAACCTCTACAAGGCTTTGTAAAACAGCCTCGGGCAGTGGATAATGGCGCAGAGTCCTTGAATTGTGCTTATGGCAGCACTTGCTTTTCAGGAAGGATTTCTCCCTTGTTTTTCCTGTGATGCAAGAAACGCCGCCATTCAGCTGGGTACCCTGTAATTTTTTTTCACTGTTTTCTCCCTCTTGCTATGCAATATCTCGCCTGGAAAGTTTTGCCAACAATTTTCCTCATTTATGAAGGGTTTTGTTGACATTTATATCCAATCATCTGGTGAATATATATATATATATATATATATATATATATATATATATATATATATATATATATATATATATTGCCTAATAGGTAAAACTATCAATAGCAAGAACTCATCTAAAATTAAGTAATTTCTAAAAATTTCTTATAAGTTTGAAGATATATTTTTCATTTATGTTAATGTAAAATTTATAATTTTGCACCAAAAGAATCTTAGAAAACTTACCTAACCTTATTAAACAAGCGCAATTTATATATTATATATATATATATATATATATATATATATATATATAACATATATATATATATATATATATATATATATATATATAAAAGAGTCCACCCTTTAGCCTCGTAGCAGTAAGTGAAATGTCTTCTAGGGAGAGTCTAAAAGCCATGTGAGCACTAGTCTTCTGTTATGGAACCAAAATTTCACCAGGGGTGTATATTGAGTAAAGGTATTTGGTCGATATCTGTCTTAATTAAAATTCCCCCTTTTTTTGATCACCCTGGTGGTCATCCATCAAGAAAACTGCCCCACCCACCTGTACTTAATTAACTGCTTCCACAAGGCACTCATACCCCTCAGCACCATGCCAATAACCCAGCATAGTAGCATCAATACAGTATACTTATGTGAATGTACGTATGGCTGCATTCATGCGTGAATGCGTGTATATTCTTGTACAGCTGTAGAATATATACACGTAGAGTGATCTCTCAGGGACCATAAAGTCTCTGTTAAGTCCCGTGAGATGTCAGAGACGCAAGGGGAAAAAACGACAAAATTAATGATTTTCGGAGACACTGGTCTTATCAGGATTGATCGCGCGTCGGGAGAAAGATGGCCTCTCTTTCATTCCCAAACGGAATGGGAATATAGACTGGAATGGAGATAGTGTCTAAAACTGGGACCCAGAGTAGGAACGGAATCTGAGACCGGGAAGTGGAACAGTTACTTTATTTTGGGACAAAGAATTTTTATAGAATTTTTTCCGGCGAAGCTTCTAGTTCATTGTATACTACACATCAAACCTGTGGATGGTAGTGCAAGAGCATATGGATCCACAAAAAACCTGGGAACTAGGCCCCAAAAATGGTTAGCAGTAATACATCTGGATATGTATCTACAGTGACATATCACCGCGGGTTCGAACCCCACCCGTGGTTTGGTTTGTTTGCAATCGTGTCATTACGATTTCGTGAGTCGTCGAGGTACATGGGAGATAAGATAGTGATGGAGAGACTAATGCCTAACTGCAAGACGCTGGGATTTAGAAAGTAGAGACTGATATCGAGGGAGCGTAGGGAAAGTTCTTGAATAAAGGATAAAAAAAAAAAAAAGATGAAGACACTAAGTGGAAAACTAAGACATTAATGAAAGGTAACTTGAAAAATGCCAACGTAATGAACATTATCAGCTCGACAGAAAGCCATTATTTTACCGCTCTGTGGAATCATTTGCAAACAGAAAATATACTTGATCTTTCCAACCATGAGAGACGGAAGAGTTGGCGTCCGGATCTATCTAGACATTACAGTTGCAGCTGTCACCTTATATATATATATATATATATATATATATATATATATATATATATATATATATATATATATATATATATATATATATATATATGAGATTTTCGCATTATAATCAGTGACAAACATGTAACAATATGTACTAGACATGTATCTAACACCTCGTGTACTGTATATGCCATCTTTATATCAACAATGTATCTCTCAAATCTTTTGTACCATATTATGTAATAAAATATACCTATTGGTATATATATATATATATATATATATATATATATATATATATATATATATATATATATAAAGATCAGTAATCAGTGTACAAAATAAACACTATGAATAGAGAATCAATTACTATATCAGGAACTATATTATGTTCTGATAATGTGAGAGTGTTTATTTCTAGTTTTCATGGTATATCTATGCAATATATAACTATATACATACATATATATAATATATAATCACTGTAGCTATAATGTCAAATAAAGCAGCTATAGTGTGAGTAAGGCAGGTGTTTTACAGTTTTCAGGTAACAGCCACACAAACCACACGAACATCACAAGCCAAACACAACCATCACAGCCAACACAACCATACAAAGCCACACAACCACACGAAATCACACACCACCATCACCACCACACAGCCATACACTACCACTCCACCACCACTATACACAATCATCACACCCCTCACACCACCACGACCACCACCACCATTATCACACGTGACGCGAGGCGGAGATGAGCCCCAGCATCATCAACTTTAACGTGACGTCACAGGTTCATTACGTAATCAGAGCAGGAGTTCCCCGGCACCTCGCTCACAGTAAAGTCGGACTATCAAAAGCACCAATTACGATTCCTTCCTTCACTCTTCCTCTCGTTTACGGAGGCAGCGGCCTGCCTTTGTTGTGGTGTGTGTGTGTGTGTGTGTGTGTGTGTGTGTGTATCTACCAGGGAGGGGAGGGTGGGAGGGATGGGTTATAGGAGACGGGTGGTTGAGAGTGGGAATGGAAGGCTAGAGGAGGAGCTGGATAGGAGAGGTTAGGCAAGATTCGTCAGGAAACAGAACAATTGTTTCCTGACTCGAGTCTCAGTTATGTGATGACCCGCCACTGGAGCTTTTGGTCAACTGACAGAGACCTTCCGCGGGTAGGTGGGGAAGCAGGTGGTGTAACAGGAGGGCGGGGGTGGGAGTAGACGAAGGGGATAGTATGGATACCTTCACCTTTGTTTACTTTGTAGCGAGACAGGTGGAACTGTGGGGACGTTATTTTTCTTTAGAATGAAGTCTTTTAGAGTTGTGACAACTGCTGCTGCGTGCGTGTGTGCGCGCGCGCGCGTGTGTACTCACCTAATTGTGGTTGCAGGGGTCGATTCATAGCTCCTGGCCCCGCCTCTTCACTGGCCGCTACTGGGTCACTCTCCCTGCGCCATGAGCTTTATCATACCTCTTCTTAAAGCTATGTATGGATCCTGCCTCCACTACATCACTTCCCAAACTATTCCACTTCCCGACCACTCTGTGACTGAAGAAATACTTCCTAACATCTCTGTGATTCATCTGAGTCTTCAACTTCCAACTGTGTCCCCTTGTTGCTGTGTCCCATCTATGGAACATTCTGTCTTTGTACACCTTGTCAATTCCTCTCAGTATCTTATATGTCGTTATCATCCCCCCCCCTATCTCTCCTGTCCTCTAGTGTCGTCAGGTCGATTTCCCTTAACCTTTCCTCGTAGGACATACCCCTTAGCTCTGGGACTAGTCTTGTTGCAAACCTTTGCACTTTCTCTAGCTTCTTTACGTGCTTGGCTAGGTGTGGGTTCCAAACTGGCGCTGCATACTCCAGTATGGCCCTAACGTGTGTGTGTGTGTGTGTGTGTGTGTGTGTGTGTGTCTGTGTCTGTGTCTGTGTCTGTGTCTGTGTCTGTGTCTGTGTCTGTCTGTCTGTCTGTCTGTCTGTCTGTCTGTCTGTCTGTCTGTCTGTCTGTCTGTCTGTCTGTCTGTCTGTCTGTCTGTCTGTCTGTCGTGTGTGCGTGTGTGTCTCTCTCTCTGTCGTGTGTGTGTAAGACTTGTTTGACAATACTAGCAGCTTATCAAAGTCTTCCTGAATCCTTCGCTATATCCTCATTCAATTTAATATCTTTATTATGCACCCCACACCCATTCTGGGCCCTAAAGTTTGGATAGCTGAACAAGTTACAAAGGTAATGAATATATCCTCTTCCGGTATTATTATTCTCAACAGTTTCACGTCATCGACAAACAGTGATACATATGATTCAATTCTTATGGCAAGCCGTTTGCATGAATTAAGAATACTAATGTTCTTGGTACTGATCCTATGGGAACTCCACATTTTACATTTTCCCATCCTGAAACGTCTACCCTTACTAACACCTGCCTTCTTTTCGTTAGGTTCCAATGGAGTACTTGACCTCGTATCACTGCTTCCTCTTCTAGTTGGTGGAGCACCGTGTCAAATGCTTTCTTGCAGTTCGAGAATATGCAGTCGAACTATCTTTGTCTTTCTTATTTACTTTTCATTTTTCTGTCATAGAACTCCAATAGGTTAGTGCAGGAGGACTGACCTTCCCTAAATTCATGCTGGCAATCTGAAATAAAGTCCCTCCTTTCTAGGAAGTCAGCCCAACCTTCCATTATTTCTTCCAGTTTAAACCTATCAGTGATACTTGTGTGTGTACCTACCTGCTTGTGGTTGCAGGGGTCGAGTCACAGCTCCTGGCCCTGGTGTGTGTGTGAATATTTATTGAGAGAGAGAGAGAGAGAGAGAGAGAGGGTTAAGATGAAAACATATAAAGTGTAAATCAATTTAGTCCTCCTGAATTTAAAGCCGCTGCAAACTTACAAATGAAACAGAGTGTAGGTCACTCAATTCTCCACGACACGGTTAAAGAGGTGTGTGCAGCCCTCATACCGGAGGCAACGTGCGTCGTGCGACTCTGTTAGGACGCAAGGAGTTGTACGACCTTGGTTTGAGGTCGCAAGATGTGTGACCTTGACCTCCTGAATGGATGGGGAGGTTCATTGATGATTGTTTGATCCTCTGTGGTGCCTTGATGGATTATGAGAAGTTGAGATATGGTAATGTTTAACATTAGATTGTGACCTTAAGAAAGAGGATGAGAAGTAAGAGATCAGTGTAATCGTAGGCTATTTGGGGACCTTGAGAGGGTTCAAAAAATGTAGGAGGAATGGAGAACGTAGGAGGCAAAGGGCAAGGTGTTGGGGGAAGTGTGGGAGGAGAGGGAAGGAAGGATTCGACCTTGAAAGTACTTGATAATCCAGACATCACCTGTGATCAGGGAGCCGGGGGTGGCAAGCGTGGAGCGCCCAGTAAACAGCATCCTAAGCTAGTCGACGCGACCACACACTAATGAAACCCCGATACCTGAGCACGGCGGAGAGCTGCTGCTGCTGCTGCTGCAGGCATGAATGAATGACCTCTCTCTCTCTCTCTCTCTCTCTCTCTCTCTCTCTCACCTGCCTCCCACATGCTCCTCTGCCACCTGTTTACGAACCAGCTATCTTCCTCTCAACTGTTTCAATCTCGTCTACCTCCTTCCCACCTCCCTGTTTATCACAGCGATGCATATAATAATAACAATAGTAAATTTAACGTTGATAATATCGTTAAAGAGTTTTTGTTATAATACGGGACGCTTAATAATTTGCAGTTGTCTTCAAGCACTGGATAAGAATAGCAACACGTGAGGATAATTGCAGACTTCAGCTAGTCTCGGCTATTTTTGTTAATAGACTGCTAAATTTTCTGTTTCGAGTTCATGGGAGGTACTTGGGACCCGTTTGAAAGCACTCTTGTTTTTTTTTTTACCATTGCCTTTACGTACCACACATGTACATAGCTCACATGAGCGTACCTCGTGTTTGCATTTCTTGCACGCGCATACATGGCACTCCCGTAGATCACACATACGTTCCTCGCATACGCATACACACACTTTACATTACGTACCTTGCACCTACGTGCCTTACAAGCACGCATCTTGCTCGCACGTGCAAGTAAAAACGTTTACCAGCGGCACAGTGAGCTCCGGATCCAGGTTGTGAAACGAGAATTATCATGAACTAGGAGGCAACGTCAGAAAAATAAGCTGAACCATAAAAATTACGAAAATCTTTTTCGAAAGGTAACTAATAACATCCGCATTTCCGAAACACTCATAAATTTCAACAGCAAAATTCTTGGCTCCACAGGCAGGCTGAGAATTTGGGAGAGAAAAACATTGGATGAGCCGCTAATTTCACGAGTAGGTTTAATGCTCTGTGTTGAGGCTCCTACCTTCTGATACTTCCCAACAAGGCTTCAGGCATAATCTTGATGAAGCAGCTGAAACAAAAGGGTTTCTACATGACAAACTGTATCTGTCCGAGGCTGTTTGCATGACAGCTAAACTACAGCTGTTGCTGGAAAACGACAGTAGTGTTCAGAGGACTGGGGTTCAAAGAAATGTGTAATATTTACTGGTCACGTTGGACAGGGGGCTCAAAGAAATGTGTAATATTTACTGGTCACGTTGACCTGTGCGATCATTCATTCTTGTCGGTAAAACTTTCTGAATATAAATACCTATATATACCAACACTAACAAGAATATTAAAACCAATCGTACTTACAAGCACAGAAGACAAAATATGTACTATTATAGGAAGCTAAAAAAAATACTCATTAAAAACTCATTCAGTGGTTACCATCAAAAGACTAAAATTTTCCTTAGGTCCTTACAGGTACTCCGGTAATTATGACAATTATACCAGCCAAAAGACCACAGCTGTGGGCAAACAGCTGTGGTCATTTGTCAGCTGAAGGTCACAAGTTACACGGGTTTAGGAACATCTGCAGGCAGGTGACTATGGGTGAGTTGTGATGATGTGATGTTTCTTAAGCGCACACACTTTCTGCTGTACCACCAATTTCAAGGACATACCGATGTATGTGGCCCATGAAGTCACTGAGGCAGAAATCTGCCTTAGGGAAAACTTAGTATACCAATAGTTAATTTCACCTCAGCATCATTTTCTTCATTACCCAGGACCTAGAAATGTCTTGTGAACCAATAGAACCCGTCCTTGTACTGTACGTGGATAACCAAGGATCTGATTCTGAATTTTAGTTCTTAGGTCGAGTTTCTATACCAGGTTCCAGTTGTTTCAAAGGCATATTCTAAGCCTAAGGGCTAGTTCCAGGGAACCAGAACTACTGCTACTGCAGAGTTCTGTATGAAGAGATTTTGAGGCTAGTTCGAGGACCATCTTGCAGCACGGGATTCCAGAGATGGGAAGATCAAGGTACTGGCCACATAAATTTCGAAGAATGTGCAGAAGCCCTGAGCCTCACATGCGAGGAGACTCAACTGGCCACCAGTCCGAGACTTGCCCCAGGAGCCAGAGTCTTACTGGAGACGCCAGGGCTGGGAAGATGATGGTAGGGGGGATGGGGCCTCTTGAAGGGCAGGGGAAAGGGGACCTCATGGAGGACAGGGGAGAGGGGACTAATAGGAGGGAAGGGGGTACCTGTAGAGTGCAGGTTAAAGCTGCACGGTGAGTGAGAGGGTTATACTACACTCCCCCCCTTCTCCCTTCTCTCCCTCCCTCTTCTCTTTCTCGCTTGGTCTTTCCTTCTACAGCCACTTTCCCCCTCCAGCTTATTATCTTCTTTTCTCTACTTCCCAAACAACGGTAACCTACAATGTCCACCTCTCTTCCCCAACCAATCTTCACCCCCATAACATTCCTCCCGTTTCTGACTCTCTCTCGCTCTCTCTCTCTTGGCGTCTCGTTCCTTCTCCACGTCTCCCCTCCTTCCTTCCCCCATCCCACCACCATCTAGCTTAACCCACCATCGCCTCCTTCGTCGCCGCCGCCGCCGCTTTACCCTTACCACCCCTACCGCCTCTCTTCCTCTCTCTCTCTCTCTCTCTCTCTCTCTCTCTCTCTCTCTCTCTCTCTCTCTCTCTCTCTCTCTCCACCATCCTACTCCTCATCTTCTTCCTCCTCCTCCTCCTCCTCCTCCTCCTCCTCCTTCTCCATACTCAAATTCCTCCATAATCCGATTCCAACCTAAATTTCCCTTCCCTCCCCCTTTCTCCCGTCTCTCTGTCTCCTATTCACTACTCTTCCTGTCATCTTTTGCTCTTATCGGTTCCTCATTTACAACTCAATCATCACCCTTCCCTTGCTCGCGTTCTTCCTTTCTCATCTTCATATGACCTGTATGACCTGTATGGGTTCAGAGCTTATTTTTAAATGTAATTATCTTTATATGTCGTATGTGAATGCATCTGTTATTGTATTTATTCTACGCCCGTGTGCTTTCTCCTGTGTGTTGTTAGAGAATAGCAGACGGAGGATCGAGCCTTCATCATTCTTTGCGCTCGGTGACCCATACGAGACTAGCACTTGACGAAATACAAATTATGTTATTTTTTTTATGTTGTTTTAGTTGATATAATCATAATTTTTTTTCTCTTGGTCCAGTTAATTTCTGTTTTCTCTTGTTACCTTTCGACGCTGTTCTTCTTTCCTTTCTTTCTCGTCTTTTCTTTCTCCCTGCCTCACTTGCCTTTTCTTGTGTTATTTCCTTTTCTAGTGTTGGTGCTTTTGCTGTTTCTTTAGTTGCTGTTGCAGGTTATGCTGTTTCTTGTGCTGTTGCAGTTGATGCTGTTTCTTGTGCTGTTGCAGGTGATGCTGTTTCTTGTGCTGTTGCAGGTGATGCTGTTGCAGGTGATGCTGTTTCTTGTGCTGTTGCAGGTGATGCTGTTTCTTGTGCTGTTGCAGGTGATGCTGTTTCTTGTGCTGTTGCAGGTGATGCTGTTTCTTGTGCTGTTGCAGGTGATGCTGTTTCTTGTGCTGTTGCAGGTGATGCTGTTTCTTGTGCTGCTGCGGATTGTGTTATTGCTGTTAGCGCTGCCGGTGGTGGTATTGGTACTAGTGGTGGTGGTGGTGCTGCTGGTGGTATTGGTGCTGGTGTTATTGGTAGTGGTGGTGGTGATGTTATTGGTGGTGGTGTTGATGTTATTGGTGGTGGTGTTGATGTTATTGGTGGTGGTGTCGGTGTTATTAGTGGTGGTGGTGTTGATGTTATTGGTGGTGGTGGTGGTGGTGGCGGCGAAGCTCACAGTGTTGGAGAAGCAGCACCAGCAAAACAGTAAGAGGTGAACCAGTAGCCCACAACACCAGTATGGTGCTGCAAAAGAGCACAATGTTTCCTTCCGTCTCTATCTCTTCATTCTTTCTCTCTCTCTCTCTCTCTCTCTCTCTCTCTCTCTCTCTCTCTCTCTCTCTCTCTCTCTCTCTCTCTCTCTATTTCCCCTCTGTATCTTCCCCTTTCCTACTCATTTTTTTTTCTCTTTTAACCTCTTCCCTATTTCTCTCTCTCCTCTCCTCCTCCCCTCCCTATTTTTTTATCCATTACTCATTCCCACCCTTTCCCCTTAGCCTGCTTTCTCTCTCTGTCTCTCCACCTTCCCCTCTTCCTCTCTGTGGCACCCAGCAGCACACAGGTGGCACTAGAGGCCCTCAGGAGGTGTGCCGGTTGAAACTCTAGAATTATATAATGCCTGGTCGAGTATGAGGATTTTTGGCCCCGTCCACCAGGGTCCTTGGGTTGTCTTGCCCCCTTCCCTCCCTCCCTCTCTCTCTCTCTCTCTCTCTCTCTCTCTCTCTCTCTCTCCATTTTAAGTGTTTCTTAATATTCGTAATCTGGTTCTTGGTTCTTCATTCTTTACCTAATCTCGCCTTTCTTCTTTCCCTGTATTGCTCTTCTTGTCATTTTCCTATCCCTGTTACTTTTTCTTCTTTTTCATCTTTCCACCTCCTGCTTCTCCACCTAATCCACCACCATCTTGCCCTCTTTCTCTTCCTCCTCCTCCTCCTCCTCTTTCTACCTCCTCCTTCGCTTCCTCCTCCTGTTCCTTTGTGTTTCTTGAGGTTTTTGTTATTTCCTTTAACATTGTCATTACTAGTTTATTTTCCCCCTCTTGTTTTCCTTTGATCTTCTTTCTCCATGTTACCTTTCTTTTAAGAATCTTATTTCCGCTTCTTTAAGAAATTTACCTCCTTGTTATTTTATGTTATTGTTTTTTCTGGGTAATGCTGTTCTTTGTTCAGCATGGCCATGCTAGTTATGTTGTTGTAGAAGCTGTTCTTTGTTCAACATTGCCATGCTAGTGTTATGTTCTTGTAGGAGCTGTTTTTTGTTCAACATTGACATGCTAGTGTTACTGTTCTTGTAGGAACTGTTCTTTGTTCAACATTGCCTTGCTAGTGTTATGTTCTTGTAGGAGCTGTTCTTTGTTCAACATTGCCACGCTAGTAGTGTTTCTGTTCTTGTAGCTGTTCTTTGTTCAACATGGCCATGCTAATTATGTTATTCTTCAGGCTGTTCTATGTTCCTTTGGCCCATGATAGCGTTGTTCCTTAAGCAGTTCTTTGTTCTCCTGGACTATGCTAGTGATGTTAATGTTTTTCTGTGTGATGCTGTTATTTGTTCTGCTGTACCGTGCTGCTAGTGCTGTTCTGAGTTATGTTCTTTGTTCTATTGATTATTATCGGCTCTATTATTATTCTCAGCTATTATTGCTTTCGTAGTTATCCTTATTTATTATTAGTTGTTATTACTATTATAATTATTATTATTACTATTGTTAATATATTATTATTGCTATTATATTATTATTATTACTACTGCTAATATATTACTAATAATATATTACTATTATTATTATTATTATTATTATTATCATCATTTGTTACTGATATAGCCAAACACAGTTTCCTAAGCGAGACTTTTACCAGTTAGGGCTGGCAAAATTACGCGAGATAAATAAATGATTCTGGCATTAAAGTTTAGGTAATGTGTCGGGGAGCGGGCACTAACGATACCGTGTTATTAACTAACGCTAATAACACGAGAAAATGTTATTAAATAACACTAATAACAAGAAAACACGTCATTAACTAACCAGTAATGACAAGAAAATGCACGGAGTGGAAAGACCTTCCTGTTTATCACCAATTATTTGTACTTTTAATATGGGTTTATAGTCACGCACACCTGTGCTTGCGAGAACAGAAAAGGCTGTTATCGTGAACATTCCTCCTCTAAGAACAAAAGGGCTGGTGTTGTAAAGAACATTCCGTCTTAAAAGAACAGTAAAGTGGGTGAGGAGCTTCGTTTTTTTTAAACGGATATTCAGTCTAACTCCCTAAAGAACAAATTAAAAACTCTGATGTGATGAATAAAACTCTGATGTGATGAATAAAACTCTGATGTGATGAATAAAACTCTGATGTGATGAATAAAACTCTGATGTGATGAATAAAACTCTGATGTGATGAATAATCCGTCATAAAGGACAGAAAGGTTGATGTTACAATTAACATTTAGTCTTAATGGATAAAATTACTGACGTTAGAACTACATTTAAACAAATTGCGGGATTCGTTAGACAAGTAGTTACTGGAGTTCAACCACAGCAAATGCAAGGCTGTGAAAAAATTGGGGTAAAACAGGAAAAGAAAACCGGACACTGAGTTCAGAGGAACAGCGACTGCATACCTTACTCAAGGAGGACCTCGAGATGAGCCTAGTACCAAGGCTGTCATTGGCTCAGGTTTACAGAGAATCAGTGGCAACGCTTGCGCGACTGGCGCATCTGAAACTAACACTAAAGGAAGCCTATTACCGAGTCATTCATGACCTTATATACAACACATGCCAGACATCCTGGAGTATGCAGCACCAGGGTGGAACCCACACCTGATAAAACATGCAGAGACACTGGAGAAAGTGGAGTTACTTGCAAGAATAAGACTAGTTCTGGGAATACTGTAAGGGTTAGGAAGTATGAGAGTTGAATCTGATGACAGAAGATAGAACCAGTGGACTGTAATAAACAACTATTGAGAAAACGAGTACACAATTCCAACACTGAATTAAAAAATATAAGTCAGATATTTATTACTTTTTAATGAAAGTGTGTGTGTGTATTATATATATGCAAAACAACCACGGGGTGAGTTGAAGGATAGCTCTAGGCTTTTCGTGTTGCAATCAACATCAGGAGCTTGCAATGTTGCAGAAATGAGTAGGAAATCTAGGTAGAGGTCCAGGTAGACAGATAGAGAGAGAATGTTGTGGATGGGGGTTGAGGAACACAGTTGCATTTAGAGCAATAGACAATAGCTCTGCACGGTGTCGACTACCCATGCCAGCGGGATGGCCGGGTTGGAACTCATGCACAGGTCAGCCTCGCGATGTGATCATCACATCTTGCAACAACAGTCTCCTACTACATATGTAATATGCCACTGGCATATTACAGCAAAATCTGAACACCAAAATAATCCCGAGTTTTGAAATATTTTACAAATCAATGAACAAAATATCTAAGTGTTTGTGTATTAATATTTTTTTACTGGGAAGATGCCTCTCTCTCTCTCCCTTAAGACTCAGATAAGTAATAGAGATTCCACGAAATATTTCTTCAGCCTCAGGATGAACAGGAAGCGAAATAATCTGAAAGAAGAAGCAGTGAAGGCAGACACCATACATGGTTTTAAGAAAAGGTATGATAGGACCCACGAAGATAGGAGGGAGTGGTGAATCTTGCAAGCGGTCACTTAAGAGGCAGGGTCAGCGCTGAGGTTCGACCCCTTTAATCACAAACGAGTACATACACACACACACACACACCCCCACACACACACACACACCCACACACCCACACACACACACACACCCACCCACCCACCCACACCCACCCACACACTTGCCCCCAGACAGTGATAACAAGAAAAATCTCGTTTAATGTTCCCATCTCGCCGGCGGGAGAGACGCGGTACATCGAAGTTTTCATATTTTTATTGCATGTTGTCTTGGTAAATAAAACAGGAGATTTCATCACCAAAAGAAAAACAACATGTATTTGCTTTCCATCGCAAGAGCTGGCGTTCTTGCCCCCAGTTCTTGTCCTCTGCGGCCTCTAAAATACACGAAAAATCCTGAGATGATAGTTGCGTTTCACCCTTTACCTCCCGCAACAAAAATCAATATAGACTACAGCATTTCAACTCTGCTTTACGAAATTAACCTGGACAGATATTAATTGGAAGGAGGTGGGGGGGGAAATGAGAGGGAAAGGTGAGTTAGGAAGAACGTAGTTAGCGCCGGGAGGAGGACGCACACTCCCCTACATTATCATTGCAATATTCACTGGGAACGGTGAAAAAAACAGTACAATTGCAAAGGGTTTAGCGCCATTTGTCTTCATTGGGAGTCGTAGCGGTAATGGGTCGTACAGCGCTTTTGGGGAATAGCAGCTGATTCAAGAAAAGGGATGGGAGCTGCATGCAATTCCTTGCATCGAGAGCCCTTCGTGGATACCAATGCAAGCCCCCGTCTCTCATTGAAGGTAAATACAGACATAGCGAAGGAAATTAATGAGGTGTGCTAGTTGCTGTTCATTACTTGCGTAGCGAAACTCAACCGACACGGGTCTGTGTCATCTGTTGACCCGTTCGACAGTGACATCCATAAGAGTTTATGTCGTGTTGACCCGTTCGACAGTGACATCCATAAGAGTTTATGTCGTGTTGACCCGTTCGAAAGTGACTTTAGCTCTATGAAACTTTTGGCGTTCGGTTCTGTTGCCGTTATTGTTCTCTAACAGAGCTTAGCTTCCCAGTACCTGGCAATGACAGCTTAACAGTACCTGACAATGACAGCTTCCCAGTACCTGGCAATGACAGCTTCCCAGTTCACTTCCCCCCCCCCCACATACACACACGAGAAGAGAAGCTGAGCGGCATTTTGAGAATGACAAGACAGAAAACGAAAAATCTGAGACAAAATTGCTACACAGCAACCTCGGACTTAAGACGACAGCAAAATATCTGATAATAAGACTGAAGACGGAAGGAGAACTCACGTGAAAAGATAAAGATGTCTGTGCGTAGCTGAGCCAAAAAAAAAAATAAGGAAGGTTCTCAGCGGAATCAGGCAAAACCAGAGAGTCGAAGAAAAACGGCTCATTAGGTTCTTTACACATACACATGACAGAGAAAGAGGTGGAGAAACTTCTGAGTGAACTGAACACATCAAAGGCAATACGACCTGAATTGTGTCACCGTGGAATCTATGAGCGCCTGCAGTGGCCCTGTCCAAACTGCTGGCTAAAATCTGTAGTAAGTCAAAGGACACGCGGCAATTGCCAGAGATCTGGAAGACAGCAAATGTAATCCCAATTTTTAAGAGAGGTGGCACACAGGAGGCATTGAACAACAGGTAATGGAAAACATAAACACAGAGTGGAGCACATGGAGAGAGAGGCTTCATGAACAATCAGCATCACCTCTTTAGAGATGGCAAATCTTTTCTCACAAATCTGATGGAGTTCTGTGACTTAATAGAATTGATGCAAGAGAGAAATGAGTGGAATATTTGCTATTGACAAAAAACAAAAACACACACACCAAAGAGATCTTGATTAGTATGAAGTTCCATGTACATGAGGCTTTGTCAAGAACAATGAATACCGCAACTAGCGAATATATATATATATATATATATATATATATATATATATATATATATATATATATATATATATATATATATATATATATATATATAAACTAGTCGAAACAATTAAAAATTTTGGATTATTTTGTATAATATATATTATATTTATATATATATATATATATATATATATATATATATATCACTGAGTAGTGGTGGAGTTAGGTGCTGAGCGAGGTTGAAGTTGAGATATCACATGCCCTGTAAGTGAGGTGACCTGTCAGGTAATGTCGAAGTTAGGTGTGGTAACACTGGATGTGGCCTGAATCACCAGGTCAGGTGCTGGTAATTACGTGTTCTTTATTGTTTAGTATTATTGGATCATTACTGAAATCGATAGGGTTCCATGGTATATGTGAATGGTATACCAGAAGGTATACGAGTCAGATATATACCCGTTTGCAGATATGAAAATAGTGAAACGATTGAATACTATTGCGGAAGGACAAATAAAACCTACGAATGGATCTGGGCAAACTGCAGGACTTGTCGGACAAGTGGCTTCCGGAATCCAACTCCAACAAATACAAGATTATGAAAATTAGGGAAGAGGAAAGAAGACTCGGGAAATAGAGGCTGCAAACCTCACTCAAAGAGCAAGACCTTGCGGTGGGCATAGTGTCGAGCATATCACCAAAAGCACACATCAACGAAATAATTTCTATAGCGAGTGCTCGCTTGGGGAATCTAATTTTAACTTTCAGGCCCATTCTGGAGTATGCAGAGCCAACATTTAACCCACACCTGATAAATTATATCAAGAAATTGAAGACAAAAGGCTTGTAACTAGACTTTTACCAAAACTAATGGGAATGATCTATGAAGACAAACTAATTTAACTGAATCTGGCGACGTTAGATGATGCAAGTACCAGGGGAGCCATGATAATCACATACAGGAATTTTCAAGAGAGCTAATAGGGTGGATAGGGATAGACTATTCGAAAGGCAAACAATGGGTACACAAGGGGACAGTGGAAGTCAAAGACAGATTAAGTCACAAGTATTTTAAGAAGTATTTCTTCAGTCTCAGAGTGGTCACAGGTGGAATTACTTTGACTACGAAGTACTGGAAGCAGAGTCCATATATGCAATGCTAAGGGAAAGTATATCCGGCAAGTTAAGAGGTAACTGAGGATCGACTCTGCAACCACAAACAGGTGACAAACAAAACGGTACACACACACACACAGTGTTTGCTTAGCTGGCGATATCTGATTACTACAGTGATAAGGGTATTTTAAATATCACCGCCAGACTTCCAGTGATATATGATAATTACCACCCAATACAGTATTTCACAGGATGTTGAGGCAGATTAGGGACACACACGCACGTACACACACACACACACACACACACACACACACCGACATGTGCCTAGGACAAAATGGTAACACACACACACACACACACATACACACACACACACATCCGTTCTAAAAAAAATAGAAGAACCTAAAGAAGGAAACCACATCCACCATCATTCTGACTATATCAATATCAACATCTTGCCTATTAATATCCCCCCCAAAAAAAAAAAAAAAAAAAAAAAATAATCCCAAAATTTTTAATTGTTTCGGACGGCAGTTTTCTTTTATATTTTTGTGGCTTTTCTTGAGTATGTGCGGGCAGCGCTCTTGTATGCAGGGGCAAGAACTAAAAATATTTACACGGAAAAATGTGAGGTGAATCTTGGTTGCCATGGAAACGAGCCAGGATCCTTCAAGGTAGGGAGAGGGGAGGGAGGGGAGAGACGGAGGCAGGAAGGAAATATGGGAGGGAGGAAAGGAGGGAGCTGGAGAACGAAGGGAGGGAAAAAGTAAAGAGAAAATGAGGAAAGGAAGGAAGAATGGATGAATGTAAGTAAAAACGAGGTGGAAGGGAAGGAGGCGGGGATTGAAGGAAGCAGAAAGAGGAGGCAGGGAAGGAAGGAGGCAGGGAAGGAAGGAGGCAGGGAAGGAAAAAGGCAGGGAAGGAAGGAGGCAGGGAAGGAAGGAGGCAGGGAAGGAAGGAGGCAGGGAAGGAAGGAGGCAGGGAAGGAAGGAGGCAGGGAAGGAAAGGAGGCAGGGAAGGAAAGAGGCAGGGAAGGAAGGAGGCAGGGAAGGAAGGAGGCAGGGAGGGAAGGAGGCAGGGAGGGAAGGAGGCAGGGAGGGAAGGAGACAGGGAGGGAAGGAGACGAGGAGGGAAGGAGACGAGGAGGGAAGGAGACGAGAGAGGGGGGAAGGAGACGAGGAGGGAAGGAGACGAGGAGGGAAGGAGACGAGGAGGGAAGGAGACGAGGAGGGAAGGAGACGAGGAGGGAAGGAGACGAGGAGGAGGAGGAGGAAGGAGACGAGGAGGGAAGGAGACGAGGAGGGAAGGAGACGAGGAGGGAAGGAGACGAGGAGGGAAGGAGACGAGGAGGGAAGGAGACGAGGAGGGAAGGAGACGAGGAGGGAAGGAGACGAGGAGGGAAGGAGACGGGAGGAAGGAGACAGAGGAAGAGACGAGGAGGGAAGGAGACGAGGAGGGAAGGAGACGAGGAGGGAAGGAGACGAGGAGGGAAGGAGACGAGGAGGGAAGGAGACGAGGAGGGAAGGAGACAAGGCAGGAAGAAAAGAGGAAGACTAATTTTGGGGCGTAAAACACGGTGTAAAAATATATTTCATGGTAAATATGCTCGACAAAGATAGCACTTTGGACCCACAAGGTTGTTGAGATACTCCACAAGTAACATTCTGATTAACTTGTTACAAATTTAACACCCAATCCCCAACTCGATTAATTCCCAATCGATCTTTTCATTACACTGTCACTATAGGACATTGTGTTAAAATCTTCTCTGTGTTACTCTTTGATATTCCATCCCTCAATCTTAAAGCTTTTTCAATATGCTTTGCTCCCTTTTTTTTTTTTTTTTTTTTGCAAACTAGTCCATTTTTTTTTTTTTTTTTTGGGGGGGGAAGGGTGTTTAATAATAAATTAAGAATCTTTCTTTTGTGTTGTCTTGTATCTTCTTATTTGCTGAGTTGCTGAGAATATTTCTCACTATTTCTGCACTTCATTTCGAACTCTGATAAGGTGATTCATATTTAATCAGCAGTGAAACAGTGCTTCAGATTCTCATCACTGAAGCCTTTTTCTTTATACTATAACTTCAGTAGACTTCATTCAAACTTCACTCTATGAATCTCTGACCACAGCTTCCTTTAAAAAAAAAAAGACGAAATTTCTTTAAACTCTGTGTGTTCCCTGTGGTCTCTTGATGTAATATCCCCTCATAACTTCAAGTCATTCTTTTGTTTCATTCTGACGTCTGGGTAGCCTTTCCCTTTCCTGACAAAGTCATAATAAAACACTGAAGTTGCTCTTCTAGCTATAACTAATTCGACTCAAGTTATCCAGACACACACCTGTTTTTCCTCTAACACAAAATATCTCGTTTTATCGTTTCAACGAATATTGCGTTCCAAGCTTATCATTGAACCTCACAAGTTGTATGATCCACATTAATATCTACATTAGAGGGTTTGTTTTTGTCGTTGTCTATCCTGTAAAACCTTTATTTCATATTTGACACGTGCAGTAGGTCATCCTGACCGCAAGAAACATAATTCTCAAAAGTCCTCTTAACTTTCGCCCTCACTTCTGTCTCAAAAAGTGTTCCAAACTTTTCTTAATGAAGCATTTCTTAAGCTCCGTAAACTTAGTAATCTTCTCTCTGACCATCAGTATTTGCTTCACATGGTTGGTTTACCTCCCTCACGGGTAGTCAGTCTTGCTTGGATATTGTTGGACAGCTAAATACCAACAAGCAGGGCAGTGCAAGGACTCTTCTGGCAGAGTAAAACTTTAGTACCCAATGTTTAGCTCAAATAGTGAGCAAATGAAAGCTTGCTCTATGTGTCTGTATTATTTCACTTAGATATTACGGGGCATATGAGTAGCACAATGTAGGTTATGGCATTTTACTGTGAAGACGTTTCGCCCACCAGGGACAACCCATTCATAAAGTGGTACCAATACACGAATCGAAAAAGTCCCAGGTGAGCGAAACGTCTTCTCTATAAAATGCCATAACCCGCATTGTGTGTCATATTTACATACCCTAACACTGTCATATCTTCATGGGGCATCGTGCCCCATAGCTCTGCAAATTATTTTTTGACAGTATCACACCATGTTTACTTTCCACACTGCCAGTCACTGGCTTTTTATTGCAGACTAAGTTCGATCGCCGAAAAATTCATTTTCTTGATTTAAATATCTCATTGTCACTGTATCTTCCCTTGAACTGTGGTGTTCTCAAAAGTTGTGTTGGGTCCCATATTATTTTTTTTGGATTGTTCATGACTGGTTATTTTCACCTTCATGTCTGTCCTGAGCACTCTTATGCTAATGACTGCCGGATGATATGCTCCATTTCTAATAAACTTGGAGAAGCTCTCATCCTACTAGATCTGGAGCTCCCTTCCTACCAGATGTGGAGAAGCTCCCTTCCTATCAGATCTGGAGCTCTCTTCCTGCCTGATCGGGAGAAGCTCCCTATTTACCAGACCTGAAGCTCCCTACCAGATCTGTGGAAGCTCCCTTCCTACCAAACCTGGAGAAGCTCCCTTCCTACCAGACCTGGAGAAGCTTCCTTCTTACCAGATCTGTTGACAAACTTCATTAGAAAACAAGTCATCACATCAGCTCTCTTACCCTCACTTCCACACTTGACTATTACCCTTCAGCTCTAAAGCTCCAGCTCTCTCTTTTGCCGCTACCTCTTTCATTCACATAAATCTAGTAATCATATTCCCAATATTTTTTTTATGTAATATTCGCACCCGTTTTGGTCTCAAAAGGCAAAAAAATGCCAATAAATTCAGCAGGTTAGGTAAGGTTCGTCAGGAAACAGGCAAGTGTTTCCTGACACGGGTCTTTTGGTCATCTGACCGAGGCCTTCCGCTGGCTTACCTGTCCACACCTTTAAAAATTAGGGTCATCTAGTATAAATTCAATGATACTAACACTTAGAAGAGAGCCAACATTTGCTATGACTTTTTTTTTTTGACTTGAACTGGGAATGTAATGGTATGAGATACTGACACGATCAAATGAGAAAAAAAATGCAGTTACATGGAACTTATACTGAAGGCGACTCATCTACGCAGCGGGTCTAGTCAAGTCACATTGATGGAAATACGATCCCGAAAAGTTGATAAGACACATGTGCAACATTTTACCCAAGTGTTGCATGCTCATCAGTTCACCACGTCACTATTCTTCGGGCGAAACATCGCCAATAAAGATGTATACGTGAACTTGTATTTCCTTCCCATGATTTAACGAGCTGTGTCACTGCCCAAGCGAATACCAGTCTTCTTAAGGATGTTTACATCTAGCTAATTCTTCAACACAGTGCTTTGCTCTCTTCCTTTATTCCAGTTCGTAGCTATTATTGCCGGATTATCTTCTAAACAAAAGCTCGTTATTTTTCATGTTTTCGTCGACTAACCAGTTAAATGAATACGCAAGTTTGTCTTTGTATTTTATGTTGATGGGAAAAATAAACGCAACACTTTATTAGATAAATGACGACGTTACGTTACAGGGAAAAGTGGTAACGTATACATGTTACACAAATTGATATGTATGTCGCAAGGAAACCGATGATGTATACTATACATGGTATGCGGAAACTGTATAAGTTTTACGGAGAAATTGTTGATATTAGATATATATGCTAGAGGTTTAACTATCAACGTGACCATCAAACTAACTTCGGTATTCACACCCCAGAGAATTTTTAGTGCCAAGAAGTGTAAAAAATGGAAAAGAATTGACATGAACATGTCATCACCTCTAAGCCATGTTGAACTAGAAAGAAAACCAGCAATTGCCTTTCCAGAGCCGCGCCATGTAAATTAATACCAACAAGAAGCATTCCTTCAATATATATATATATATATATATATATATATATATATATATATATATATATTTTATTTTTTTTTATTTTGGCTTATAAACATCGCGTCCCATCCATAAAGACAGGGTAGAAAATTTGTATCAAACAATTCACTCAATCATTCTTTCCAGAAGTATTTTCATTTGTTTGTTATTAAAAATGTTAACATTTTAAATATTTTCTTCAGGTTAGGCAAATTAATTCCCCTGTCGTAATAAGTTGGTGGTCAAGTTTCCTTGGAATTATAAATGTTACATTAACTACAATAAAAACAAACGTATAAGAAAATTTTGAAAACTAATAAAGGTCCTCCATTCCATTCCTAATCAAATACTAATATGCTTTGAATCAATATATATAATTATATTATCTAACCTTCTCTAGGCTGACCCGTACAGCTTTACATGTAAACCGGAATAACAGTCTCAAGAGGTTTCTGTGTCGTTAAGAGTCTCTTAATTCACAAGCCACCTCAAAAATGTCAGACTTTTGGACAATCGTTTAGGTAATACCTCATTTAAACTACGAATTCTCTGTAGCTAACTTATATTCACACACACAAATGGATATAACTCAGAATGACAAATCTCTAACTGCCCTCCAGCCTTTCCTCGTTTGCAACATCATCACCCATGCTGCAACCCAATTAAGAGGTGTTGGTAAAAACATACTGGAGACATTTAAACATCTTAGAACTTAACACAAGGTTCTTTGTCTCCACAGACTCAGGCTCACTCACCCTTTTCCCCTCATCAATTCTATGATTCACCTCATCCTTCATAGACCCATCCGCCGACATGTCCACTCCCAAATATCTGAATACATTCACCTCCTCCATACTCTCTCCCTCCAATCTGATATCCAATCTTCCGTCACCTATTCTTTTTGTTATCCTCATCACCTTACTCTTTCCTATATTCACTTTCAATTTTCTTCTTTTACACACCCTACCAAATTCATCCACCAACCTCTGCAGCTTCTCTTCAGAATCTCCCAAAAGCACAGTGTCATCAGCAAAAGCAACTGTGACAACTCCCACTTTGTATTTGCTTCTTTATCTTTTAGCCCAACACCTCTTGCCAAGACCCTCGCATTCACTTCTCTTACAACCCCATCTATAAATATATTGAACAACCACGGTGACATCACACATCCTTGTCTAAGGCCCACTTTTACTGGGAAATAGTCCCCTTCCCTCCTACACACTCTAACCTGAGCCTCACTATCCTCATAAAAACTCTTCACTGCTTTCAGTAACCTTCCTCCTATTCCATACACCTGCAACATCTGCCACATATATATATATGTCGTGCCGATTAGGTAAAACTTGCGATTTTGGCTTAAATAGCAACGCTCACCTTGCCATATAAGACAAGTGAAAATTTGTGTATGCAATAATTTCGCCAAAATCATTCTGAACATAACGAAAAAATATATTTCATTGTGTTTGTTTATTATTAAATTAATGTTAACGTATTTAAAATATATTTAGTTGGGTTAGGCTAAATTAAATTGCGCTTGTTGTAATAAGGTTAGGTAGGTTTTCAAAGTTTCTCTTGGTACAAAATTATAAATTCTTACATTAACATAAATGAAAAAATATATCTTTAAACGTATAGAGAAAATTTTAGAAAGGACTTAATTTTAGATGAGTTCTTGCTAATTGACCAGTTTTACCTAATCGGCACGACATATATATATATATATATATATATATATATATATATATATATATATATATATATATATATATATATATATATATATATATATATATATATTACTTGGTACAGTCTAAGGTTAAACTGTACCTTGGTACAGTTTAACATGTAACCTAGAAAAAAACAGTCCTGACAAGAGGTTGGTCTGTGTGTTAAAGAGTCCCTTAATTACACAGAGCTACTTACTACCACAAATAATGTAGAAGTTTTGGCAGTCAGAAATTGAAAATCAAAATTAAGCTATTATACCTATATATAAACTAGCAGAAATAATGCTGACATGATAGCTTATTGAAGAAGCTTATGAGAAAGTTCGCTTAAAAAAAAAAAACATTAAAAAAATCGAAATGAAGATAGTAACTGGCAGGAATGTACAAAACATACGTAACGGTCTTACCGTCAACAAGCTAAAATTAACACGTCTTGTTTGCTGTGGGGCCGTATCATAGCGGGCAAAACGTCGCTAAATTAACAGGTGTTGGTTTCAGATAACAAGTGTAAAATGGAGAAGAAATGGTATAAAATACCGAGAAACGTGAAATAACACACATGCGCAGTATTAGGACATTTTGTATCCTGAAGAAGGCATTCATGGCGAAACTTCTTCAGTCAAATACAAAAGTAACTTAAATACGAAGGGATCAGTCCCTCAGTCTTGAAGATGTAGTAATTTCGAGTTGGTCAGTCCCTCAGCCTTGAAGATGTAATTTTGAGGTGGTCAGTCCCTAAGTCTTGAAAACGTAGTAATTTCGAGGTGGTCAGTCCCTCAGTCTTGAAGATATAGTAACTTCAAGGTGGTCAGTCCCCCATCTCTGATAAGTGTTCAGCTCCATAGCTCATGCCTGGGCAAGTGCTACTCACACCCAACCACTTTACTCATGTACCTGAGCAACCTTTAAAGCTACCCAAGGTACTGACTTCAGTGACGCTACCTGGCAGGTAGTGACCCTCCTCTATAACTCTACAACTCTATTGACCTCTTAATGACCCTCCTCTATAACTCTACAACTCTCTTAATGCTATTTCATATAAAAATACGAATAAAAAAACGAAGAAAAAGATAAACTAGTAGCAAAAAAAAAAAAAGCCCTGTAGCAGGAATAAAGAAGAAAAAAGAAAAAGAGTGAAAATATATTTTTTATTCCGGGATGGGTCGGCTTTAAGAAGAAAAATGAGGAGGAAGAAAAGTAGAACTGAAGAAAAAGCTTACACGGGATAACAGTATTAGTGGAAAGTATAGTGGCAAAAATCCAAATCCCAGCTGGGACATTTTCCTCTCCTGTGGAAAGATTTTATTTTCTTATTTATTTTAGTTAATCCTGCAGTGACTGCAATATATATATATATATATATATATATATATATATATATATATATATATATATATATATATATATATATATATATATATATATACACTGGTCATCTTCACCTCTCCACTTCTTTGTCTCCGTTTATTAGTCATCTCTGTTTTCGATTGAACAAGCCTACTGTGCGGGCGAAATATTTCTGAAATAACGGTAGTTAACTGGTGAACATGCGTCTTACTCACCTGGCTGTCTATATTGTAAACGACTACAATGAAAGGGGAGGGAAGTCAGGTTAAGCGGTATCACCATCAAACATCTGTCAGCACCAATTTCATCAATCTTTCCATTATCACCATCTACCAGCATTTCTAGCCCCAACAAACACCCGCTTAATCCCTTCGAACAAGAATGTCTTAAACACCTGCGCTAGCTCGAGTAAAACACCGTCTTAGTCATTGCTAAACAACCTCATAGATTCGGCTTAAAACACCGAGAAACCGATGAACGGCATCGCTAATATCAACCAATGATATCGCAAGCGTAAATCATCACAGCAAAGCAGGAATCATGGCTCTGGCGCACCCACGATAACCATAAAGAAAAGAATAATATCTACTGAGATAGTGGGGAAGATAGGCTTTAAAATAAGGTTAATGAAAATATTTCGGGGAAGAGGCAATAGTGGCCATTGCTACTGCCTCGGTAGGGGAGGAAATAACAGAGTAACTTAGACACACGTGGTTTACTGCCATAGTTAGTGATGGAGAGAGAAACGTTGCAAAAAAAAGGCTTTTACTGTGGCAAAGCTTCCCTCTGTGTAGGTAGGACTGTTGATATAAAAGGATAAAAGTCTGTGGCTTCCTACCTCTACTTTAGGCTGAGAAAAGGTTGAGGGAAATAGGACTAACAACACTGGAGGACAGAAGGGTTTGAGGAGACATGATAACGACATACAAAATACTGCGGGGAATCGACAAGGTAGATAGTGACAGGATGTTCCAGAGAGGGAACACAGAAACAAGGGAACACAACTGAGACTAAACACTTTCTATCTAGGCTGAGAGACTGTTCAACACAGATAACCTCTCCACGTAGTGTTCGGGTGTGTAGTGCCTTTGCTCAGTATATGCATGAGAGGTGTAGTGCCTTTGCTCAGTATATGCATGAGAGGTGTAGTGCCTTTGCTCAGTATATGCATTAGAGGTGTAGTGCCTTTGCTCAGTATATGCATGAGAGGTGTAGTGCCTTTGCTCAGTATATGCATGAGAGGTGTAGTGCCTTTGCTCAGTATATGCATAAGAGGTGTAGTGCCTTTGCTCAGTATATGCATGAGAGGTGTAGTGCCTTTGCTCAGTATATGCATAAGAGGTGTAGTGCCTTTGCTCAGTATATGCATGAGAGGTGTAGTGCCTTTGCTCAGTATATGCATGAGAGGTGTAGTGCCTTTGCTCAGTATATGCATGAGAGGTGTAGTGCCTTTGCTCAGTATATGCATGAGAGGTGTAGTGCCTTTGATCAGTATATGCATGAGAGGTGTAGTGCCTTTGCTCAGTATATGCATGAGAGGTGTAGTGCCTTTGCTCAGTATATGCATGAGAGGTGTAGTGCCTTTGCTCAGTATATGCATGAGAGGTGTAGTGCCTTTGCTCAGTATATGCATGAGAGGTGTAGTGCCTTTGCTCAGTATATGCATGAGAGGTGTAGTGCCTTTGATCAGTATATGCATGAGAGGTGTAGTGCCTTTGCTCAGTATATGCATGAGAGGTGTAGTGCCTTTGCTCAGTATATGCATGAGAGGTGTAGTGCCTTTGCTCAGTATATGCATGAAAGAAGGAAGGGTACCTAGTGACTGACCGAGAGAATGTTTAATTCCTTCGAAAAGATCAAAGAAAAGGGATAAAGGAGAGCGTAAGAATTATAAGAAAATAAGACTGTCGAGTATACCAGGTAAAGTATATGGCAGAGTTATTATTGAAAGAATTAAGGATAAGACTACGTAGGTCTGGAGAGGAACAAAGAATTTTCAGTTAAGGTTTATGAGTAGTTAACATTGAAGCATATAAGTAAACAATACTTAAAGATAAGGAACATTTTGTTGCATTTATGGATTTAGAAAGGGCATATGATAGGGTAAATAGGGAAACATTGCAGTAGATATTACAAATGTATGGAATAGACTGCAGGATACTAAAAAACTGTATCGAGTGTTTATATGGATAGTGAGGCTCAGGTATATAGGAGAGAGTTGGATATTATTTCCCAGTAAAAGAAGATCTTAAACAGGGATGTGTGTGATGTCACCATGTTTGTTTTTTAACATATTAATAGAACTGGTTGAAAAAGGAAGTGAATGCTAATGTGTTGGTAGAGGTGTGGGTAAAAAGAAAACGGAATTTGGTAAAAAGTGAGAGTTGTCCCAGTTGCTTTTTGCTGATGACACGGTTCCCAGTACCTCCACTCCCCATCTGCCTCTCATACTTTCTTTTAAATAATAAATCCATTTCTTCGGGGCTTCCTCATCTTATTAATCTCACTCCAAAACTTTTTCTCATTCTCAGAAATATTTGTTGATAAAACCTCTCCTACTCTTTCATTATCTCTCCCTTTGCACTCTTTATACCTCTCTCTTACTCTCCGTCCTCCTCTTATTACTTCTGCATTCTAAAACCCAATTATAAGCTCAGTTTTCCCTTAACATTCTCTTTACTTCATCATTCCACCAATCGCTGCCTTCTCACCCCACATCCACTCTCCCATACCCACAAATTGTTACTGTCCACACTAAGACTGCTGTATTAAGTCTACCCCATATCTCTTCGACCCCCTCCATTACCTGTACTCTTAACAACCTTTCTCTCAGTTGTAGCTTATATCTTTCCAAAACTATCTCCTTTAATTTATTAATCTTCACTTCTCTCTTTCCCACTGATAGCCTTTTCCTTGTATTTCATCAACCTTTTACTCTGACTGTAGTCATCACTAAATAATAATCTAGTATATCTGTCGCACCCCTAAAAACATGCACATCCAGAAGTTGCCCATCAACATTTTATTTACTAATCCATAGTCTAACAATCTGCTGCCATTACGCTTTACTGCATATCGTATCCCGAGTATACCTGGAGATGGTTTCGGGGGTCAACGCCCCAGCGGCCCGGTTTGAGACCAGGTCTCGTGGTGTATCAGGGTCTGATCAACCAGGCTGTTACTGCTAGCCGCACGCAAACTGACGTACGAACCACAGCCCGGCTGGTCAGGTTCTGACTTTAGGTGCCTGTCCAGTGACTTCTTGAAGACAGCCAGGGGTCTATTGGTACTCCCCCTCATGTATCCTGGGAGGCAGTTGAACAGTCTTGGGCCCCTGACACTTGTGTTGTGTCTCATTGTACTTTTGGCGCCCCTGCTATTCATTGGGGGAATGTTACATCTCCTGTCGAGTCTTTTGCTTTCATAGGGAGTGATTTTTGTGTGCAAGTTTGGTACTAATTCCTCTAGGATTTTCTAAGTGTATATTATCATGAATATCTCTCGCCTGCGTTCCAGGGAATACAAATCAAGGGACTTCAACAATTCCCAGAAATTTAGGTGCCTTATCGTACTTATGTGAGCCGTGAAAGTTCATTGTACACTCTCCAGGCCAGCAATTTCGCCTGCCTTGAAGGGGGCAGTATTCCAGCATAGAGAGAACAAGCGATTTGAAGAGAATCATCATGGTCTTGGCGTCCCTAGTTTTGAAGGTTCTCATTATCCATCCTATCATTTTTCTAGCAGATGCGGTAGATACATTGTTGTGGTATTTGAAGGCGAGATTCTCTGACATTATCACTCCCAGGTCCTTCACATTACTTTTTCGCTCTATTGTATACTTAGAATTTGTTGTATACCTTGATACAGTTTTAATTTCCTCAAGTTTTCCATATCTGAGTAGTAGAAATTTCTCTTTATTGAACTTCATATTGTTTTGAGCGGCCCATTTGAAGATTTGGTTGATGTCCGCTTGGAGTCTTGCGGTGTCTTCGATGGAGGACACTGTAATGGCACTTTGGGTGTCATCCGCAAAGGAAGACAAGGAGCTATGGCTTACATCTCTGTCTATCAGATATGAAGATGAGGAATAGGATGGGAGCGAGTACTGTGCCCTGTGCAACTGAGCTTTTTACTGTATCTGCTTCTTAAAATACGCACCATCTTTTGCCAAACCTCTTTCTGTACATAGTTCAATTAGAGGTCCCATTATTTACCTTTGACACTCCACACTTACCTTCTACTCCCTCTATAACAGTTTTTCCTACCTTGGTATTTAATATCCCACAGCACTTATTTTCTCATTTGATTTAAAATTCCCTAAACATTCGCTTAACACATCTCAAAATCTCTTTCCTTTTATTATAACCCCCTTCTCACACCCCACCTTATTCTAATCCATATAATTCTTGAATTTAAACACCTCAACCCTTCTTAGTCTTCCTTAGCTTATCATTTAATATTAACCCTTCCCCCTTTTACACTCATTTTTTCTTATATACATCTTTGACTTTGACTCATTTATTCATCCTAACTAAAATTCTCTCTTTAGTTTTATTTCACTTAGAGCTAGTACATACAGCTTCTTTTCATTCGTAATATTAGTAATCAATTCTTTATTCTCATCCGTACTGCACCAGCGCTCATTCAAACTTCAATTTTTTTTAGTTATAGTAGTTTAAACAGGTGTTAATAGCCTCATGCTCCTGGCATTTTATTCCCCACTTTACGACACGCATGGGTTAATGTGTAAGCATTTCACTTTAACTCCCCATGGAGACGAAAAGAAACACTAGGGTAAGAACCATTAAGAAATGTACAGTACATATACATGCCCGGAGGCAAATAAAGAATGAACTAGGTGTTAGTAATAGTAGAGAGATGTACTTAGTCATCTTTCGTTTTCGTGAGGAAGAAAAGACGCCATCCATATTACCAGGGTGAGAAACAATTACAGGTTTCCATTTCACACCCACTTGGTTGCTGTCTACCAATTACACCCACACACACACTATATATATATATGCAAGACAACCACTATGAAAAATAGAAGAATTCCAAGCTTTCGTGACTACTCACATTATCATAGTTCTTTGATAATGTGAGTAGTCACGAAAGGCTTGGAATTCTTCTATTTTTTCATAGTGGTTGTCTTGCATATTTTGATATCACCTGTTTACTGTGATCTTTTGCATATATATATATATATATATATATATATATATATATATATATATATATATATATATATATATATATATATATATATATATATATATGCAAGAAACAGATTGATTAGGTTCCAGGTATCGCGACGAGATTAATCAGACCCGAATTGGCACTCATAATTAGCACTTGGCACAAAGCTGAAGCAACAGGTACGCTACACCTGAAGCAGCAACTATAAAATACGCCAGCTGGCGAGGCAACGATCAATAAGGCAGCTGGCAAAGCAGCAGCTGGTGAGGCAACGATAAATACGGCAATTGAGTGGTACCTGTACACAAGGCCGAGGCCGTGTAGATTTGAGCTTATATATATATATATATATATATATATATATATATATATATATATATATATATATATATATATATATATATATATATATATATATATATATGAATAAATCGAAGAAAAAATATAAAAAACAGTACATAGCAGCAACGAACACAAATACTATTATACCAAGTTAAATTAACCAGCATCAATTAAAAACTCTATTAAATTATTGTCAAAAGACTCTCCTAAAAGTTCTCCAGCAGTATATTAAAGAAAGCAAAGCTTACGAACCTTGGTATAAACTCTAGTAATTGATAAACCGAGAATTGGTTTAAAGACACTTAAGCAAACACTAGGGCATACTATTAAACGTTTCAGCACTAGGATCTGGGTTACTTTTAGCATCCTTATATATATATATATATATATATATATATTTTTTTTTTTTTTTCTTCTACTACTCTACACCTCTCCTTCCGACAGTATATAAGTCTCCAGACTGTCTCTTGATCTTCACATTGTTTCAGATTATGGAACAGAACTCCTCTCCAGGCTGAGGGACTGACCACCTCAAATCTACCTCTTCAATGGTGATGGACTGGTTACATCGTCTTCACATCTCTACTGCTCCTGCCTACTTTCTGTACTCGACTGAAGAAGCCTACTGTGTAGGCGAAACGTTTCGAAAAAAATATGCCTAACTGTTGCCTATGTCTTACTTACCAACCTGTCGGTATTAAATATTATTTTGATACTCAAAGCTAACTATGGTGACGTATAACATCCCTCTAAGGGTAAAACGTATAATAAAAATTCACTGTGGGTGAAACGTCGTATAACGAAGCCCTTCTCTGGGGGAAACATCGTAAAAATAAAATTTCTCTTAACCTACCTATAAAATACCTTCCATGCAAGAGAATAAGACCTTACAAAGCTTCTGTATGTTACGTGATAAAAAATGAATTCAGAAGATCAGGACATTTATTAGAGGAAAGTTATTTACAAGTGTGAATCAAGAACTAGAATTACGACGAGCCTCTCATCCCCTTCAATTATTGTTACTTTATACATTCCTCAACATCAACAACAAACTCTGATTAGAAATATTATATTTTAATCTTTGTTCTTACCGAGACCGTTCGACCTAGTGGTCAGAGGCGTCTGGGTATCACTTCTCAAGCAAGAGGATACAGAATATCCTTACCGCCCAGTACAGCATACCAGGGATAGCGGATGAAGGTTATATCTAGAAGTATACCTCTCTAGGGTTAATACTGAGCAGTCAAACGTAACACTCAACTATGGATTTAAATTACTTTAGGAAGTCACTTAAATAAGGTAGCTACTATATTTCTTTGATTTACTTAAATTGGTGAATTTGTGGAATTGTTTAGTGTAAGAAATAAGGATAATCCCTTATTTAGTGAACTTGTAGATTTGTTTAGTATAAGAAATAAAGATAATCCCCTATTTGGCGAACTCGTAGAATTGTTTAACATAAGAAATGAGGAAAATCCCGTATATACCCTTAATACAGTATATTCGTCTGAGAGGTATACCATTTATATGACTAATACCACATACACGACTGAGAGTAATACCATAGCTACTGCTGAGATTAGTAACATATATACAACTGAAAAGAATACTTATACCATATAACTGAGAGGAGTAGTAATACAATATTTATAATAGACGAATAGTTATACTATATATACAACTGAGAGGTGTAGTTATACCATATATACAACAGAGTAATACTGTGTATGTAATTAAAAAGGGGGTGAAAATAAGTTTTTCATATCATAGATTTGAGTATCTCAAAAAAAAGCCTGTCTTAGGCCTACGAGATTACTCTTGGTTAATTTCTTATATGTAAACACAGGGGACTAGGATTGATCAAGACCAAGTGGTAGCGCCTGCAACGAGCACCAACAGCCTGATGAATCCACGATTAAGGCCGGACTGCAGGAGGAATGACCCCTGGAGGGCCAGCTGTGGGCTTTGGCCATGTGTACAGCGTTCTACCCATAAATCAAAACAAAAAAATGGGCGTTAAAACACTTAAATGTTCATTGTTTTTATGCGTCAAAACTGTTGAACGTCAAGACTTCACCCTCAATATTTTAGTCAACACTTTGCTTATTCGTAAAAAAAAAAAAAAAAAACGATCGTTTAAACACTTCCGCGTTGAACACACTAACGAAATGCGTTGTCTACGCTAGGCATCCTCCCTCGAAACACACATTATCGAGGTCAGGTAAGGTTCGTCAGGAAACAGGACAAGTGTTTCCTGACGCGGGTCTTAGTCAGATGACCCGCCGTTGGAGCTTTTGGTCATCTGACCGAGGCCTTCCGCTGGCTTACCGGTCCACTTATCGAGGAATTAGAAATGGGTGCCTTATTGCCAGTGAACGGGAGTTCTTTCTCTTTCCTTGGATCGAATTTGATTGACTCCCATTTCCTTGATGCTATATGGCCCCTTGAATGTAATATTATTACTACTACTACTACTACTACTACTAACTAATAATAATAATAATAATAATAATAATAATAATAATAATAATAATAATAATAATAATAATAATAATAATAATAATAATAATAATAATAATAATAATAATAATAATAAGCAATAATCAAAATAAAAAATATAATACTAATAATTATATTTATAATTACTCTCTATAATAAAATGGAAAAAACTTTAAAAATGCACCATTTATAAAAATAAAAAAGAGGGCAGAATAGATAAATCACTGGTTGGTGGAGCCACTACACTGTGTCTACACCTCCAGACACCTGCGTACGACCTCTGAAGTGAGGCACTGTAGGCTCAGTGTTGAGGAGAAATGCCCCTCGTCTGGGCATCAAGACGTGATAGGTGGAACATGCTTATACTGCCATATCGTTTCCACTCAGGGTATAGCGAAACGCTGTTGTAATAAAAACACGTTTCTTGCCTGTGTCTTTTGTGGATAAGGACACTTGTGAACATCTCAGGACATTAATAAATTACTGTCCTGTACTGTGCACATGCTCTTTTGTACATTATGTCCGTATCATCATAGCATTAGTTGACGGCTCGTTGCAAGAATTAACCCCCGTGTCAGACAGAGTTCTGACGACGACGACGACTACTACTCTCTCTCTCTCTCTCTCTCTCTCTCTCTCTCTCACACACACACACACACACACACATACTATTTACAGCCACATGTGTATGTGGTTCACTACTGTGGGGTGACCCGGAGCACAGGTAGTGTAAAAAGCAAAACCACAATGACATAAGCGCTATAAAAGTTAATGGAATTTTGGTGTAAGTCAGAAAATAAAGACTTCGGAAGACTAACCTTGGCAGATGGGAAGTGCTGGAGCTATACAACTTGGGAAGCCTCGCCTGTCTCAACCGAAACTCACATGACGAATGATAGGATTAGTTTCATTTAGCATTTTCTCATGCAAGTCGTCTTTATTAAATAGTGCAACGACAACAGGCCACAAACTGCTTCTGTTAACATGCCTATGTAATGACTTCTTCAGAAAGCAGACAGTGAGAATGAGAGGTACACAGCAAAGTCCAGGTACAAGGCACATTGTAGGAGCTAACTTAAGACAAGGTCCAGGTACAAGGCACATTGTAGGAGCTAACTTAAGACAAGGTCCAGGTACAAGGCACATTGTAGGAGCTAACTTAAGACAAGGTCCAGGTACAAGGCACATTGTAGGAGCTAACTTAAGACAAGGTCTAGGTACAAGGCACATTGTAGGAGCTAACTTAAGACAAGGTCTAGGTACAAGGCACATTGTAGGAGCTAACTTAAGACATTCAGAAACAAGTTACTGCAACGTAAACATGAGAAAGTAGGAGTCAAATGGCATGCAGGTAGACTATATATACTACAGAACTACAGGTAGACTTCCACCGACGACAGTGAGAGAAAAGACGCGCTACAGAACAAGTTTTTATTGATAAAACGTTTAGTTCTGTGTTGAACTTCATCAAATCTTGACTTGAATCTCAACACAGAGCGAAACGTTGTCCCTATGAAAGCCTGGTCTGCAACCTGTGTCCTTTCTTCACATGAATCAAAGACAAAGACCGGAAACATATTAGAAATAAACAAACATATTGACACCAGTTGCTCTTAAAATTACTCTAGATAGTCACTATCAGCACACATAAGGAAGTACAGCATCTCAGGCACTGGAGCTTCGTTCGGTCTCAAATACTCAGTTTACGAGAAGCAGCAGCAGCGAAAAGAAGCAGTGGTAAAGGAGAGGGAAGGCTCTGATGAAGCCGTCAGGCTGAGAAACCGGTGGTGTCACATTCCTCTCTTCGTAATATATAAAAGCCTGGACAAAAAGCCGTCCGAAAGACTGCGAAAATAGATGCAAAGGGAGCCGGGAAGACCACATCGGATCGGCTGGTTCACACGTGACTCCCTCCACAAGTATTGATCAGTGCATTGCCCGCCTGCAACCCTTGCAACTTTCTGCTACCACCACCACACACACTCAACTTTTTTCTCACTATCCAAGATCACGGCGTCACTGAGCGCGGGGTAATGCTCTTGTTCATGAACTTGTTCATGCAAAGAAAAGCTGCGATTGAGGTGGCAGAGGTTAGGAAAAAGGGAAGAGCTTGCAAGTTGGTGTCTGTCGGGGAAGGGGGGTCTACAGACATCTTTTTGTATTCCTTGACGACGGCCGGGGTACCGTCTTATCTGTCGTAGAGGTTTGGCCTTGAATCTACATCTCCATAAGTCCATTTTTCCTTAACTAAAAGGGTCAATTAGGATTATAAACTGCCTTAAACGCGGTAGAAAATACTGTTAAGGTATCTTACTATGGGATGGATAAGATCACTTGTAAGACAGCGGGAGGGAGGCGAGAGGCAGGGAGCCATTCTGTAAACCTGCCACGAGAAACACTGCTTGCTGCCTTATACCCTCCTATGTGTCTTGCAGCTTTTATGAAAGGTCAACTTGTTGCTAGGCACAAGCCGTGTGTGATTAACTCGTGTGCTTGCTGAACTTAATTAATATTTCAGGTGTGAGCGCGTCACTTCCGCGAGCAGTGGACAAGTGAGCGGGTGTGTTGCAGCCTGTGTCAACACTTCAATAAACGCCTGTCGGGATGAGTGTCAACCCGCGGAGGGTAATGAGAGAGCATGTTAAGCGCATACTGACGTTTCATTTATTAGTCAAAAGAACAACAACAAGGGGTCACGTGAGTCCATCTGTGCAGCCGTGACAGCACAGGGAAGTTCCCGTCCTCTTTACTTGTCACTCACTCTCTCTCTCTCTCTCTCTCCCCACTCTCTCTCTCTCTCCCGTTTAAAGTCCTTTCGCTGCAATTAAGCACGAATACCTAATTACACACTCCGGGTCACTTCCTGCCATTTTAAAGGAACATGTTTCTTTTCTGCCTTGCACTCTGAATTTTCAAGAAGCTTAAATATGCTCTAAATAGCTTCGAAATCACAGAAGAAACACAAATACGTCTTGGAGTAGCGAGACAAAACTTTAAAAATCTAAACAAAGACGGTAGGGGCGGCTATTCTCATGACCGATACAACCCCTTTAACCGGTGTGCGGGGGAGGGGAAGGGGAAGGGGGACGATAGGACGGACGAGGGGGGCGCGGGGGGAGAGGGATGGGAGGGGGTAGAATCTGGGTCCACGGGTGTGTGTGTGTGTGTGTGTGTGTGTGTATGTGTGTGTGTGTGGGTTCGTTCGTCTGTGTTCATCGGGCTCCACTTGCAAATTAGCTCAATGAGTGGCAACACGTGGTCCGGGGGGGAGAGAGGGAGTTTGTTTACATGGGATTAGGAGGCTCACTCTGGATTGTAATGCACGTGGATTTGCGGTCATTTTTGACAGGACTTTCTTTGGTTTTTTAAATGCAAATGAGGAAGGTTTTAGACTCTCGTTGTTGAACCGCACAACACACAATTTTTCACATTTCCACACGATAATGGTAATTCCCAAGCATTTTGGTCACTACAGACGACTTTTGTTCCGTAAAGACATTTTTATTTAAGATGCACTGTAACACAAGACTGCACTTCACGAGGGGAAAGAAGAATTCTACTGGCAAGAAGCCAAAGCAGAGGCAGTAGCGGTGGAGAAGATAACACAGGTAGACCTACCCCTCCGGCACCCGCCACCTAGCAGGGAGGGCGTACGTGCACCAAGATGTTCCACCGATCCCTGGCAAAAACGGAGTGCAAAATGCAGGCGGCACCTGTTTGCAACATGACTGAGGCGGGTGGCGCGAGGCGGCGGTGGCGGCAGCTGTGGCGACTGCTCCCTAGCTCCTCCTCCGCTGCTCCCGCACCCACCACGCACGCACCACGCACGCACACACACGCCGCCACGCACACACGCACACACGCCGCCAGGGACACACAAACACACTCACTGCATCTCGCTGCCACCAGCCTCCCTCAATGATGCCGCTTCCACTACTGAATTTGATATAGCAACACAAGCCATTACATACACTCCCTCTCCCTCTCTACAGCATCATCTCCCCATAGTTTCCAGGCCACACGTCTCGATTTCCAGAGACGAGTCGATACTCTGGCAACAAGAAGTTCCCCTCACTCCAACAGTATCTGCACCTCCCCTCTTGCCATGACAACCTTCTTAAAAACTCTCAGACATATTAACTCTTATTCCCAGCGTTTGTCACAAGCTGTCAGTCACGTTTTCCCTGGGTAAACTTGCCTTAGTCTTAATTTTCGTCCCTTTTTCTCCTAAGAATATAGTGTAAACTCACCTCTACTACAAAGGAAGTTTCCCCAAGATGCCTACGGCCACCACAAACCTTATTTCTCTTCTGTTTACTTTCTGCATTACTGTGGTGCGAAACAGTTTTGTTAATGTTGCAGAAAGTTGAGATGAACGTTTAAACAGAGAAGGGAGGCAGCAAGTACGCAAGCTCACTCACACTTACCTCATCACCACCAAGTTCTTTTACGAAACGCACCTGAAAAAAAATAGAAAGAAACTTGTTTAGTACGTCAAGTGAAATATATTCTATTTCTGTGCACAAAATCTTTAGTTAAAATTAATATATGAAAACTATTATTTATACCAACACCAAGTGCCCAACTTCTCGATTCAGTAGTAATTAGGAAAAGGTCCTATGATATATAAACAAACTAGAAATAAAAAAACAATCACGCATCGCGCTCTTCTCTCCTCTCCCCATATCTCAATAAGCAATTTGACAAGAAACGGAAAATACATGACACTTTTTTTTCTGTCAGTCATTTTCTCAAGGACAACAAAGGCAATAGGTAGCTTAAATACAAAAATAATTTTCAGGTCTTGAAGAATTGCCAATTTTCCCTGTTTTGCGACCTATTCAATAAAAATATATTTCATTAAGTAACTGTAAGAACATCACATGAAAAATCCAACTTATGATCCCAACGGGTTTAGGGAAACTACTCATTAAGTTGGTTTATAAGGTATTAATCCCAAAATAGCGATTACATACATTATATATATATATATATATATATATATATATATATATATATATATATATATATATATATATATATATATATATATATATATATATATATATAATATATATATATATATATATATATATATATATAATATATATATATATATATATATGAGAGAGTATGAGTCAGACACACATCTCATTTAATGCTTCACTGAATTAAGGGTCACTTACCATTAATGACTGTTATCTGTAAGAGCCTGAAACCATGGCCCATTATCTCCCGAGTCCATTAATGGTCCTCGCAACACGAGGAAAAAAAAAAAGTTTAGAGAAAACATTCTTTTTTTCTTCTTCCCTGCAACTTTGAACCTCCAGTTTGAAACCCCATCAGCTTTTTTCCTATTTTTTTGTTAAAGCTTCTTCGCTTCAAGGTGGGAAAGTGCCTTGCCCCCTGGTGAAGGGCTCTTGATCCAAGACATTGACGGTGCCCTTTTCCCTTGCATGGGTCAAAACTTGACTACATCCCATTACCACAGATGCGTTCAACACGGGTTTAGCGCTCCCTCGTGAAAGTAATGATAAAAGCGATTCATTTATATTTCGAATCTTTTGTTCTTTAATGTTTAAGTATTTTTTTTTTCTGTTTTGTTTTGTGTTCCAATCCTCAGAAACTTTTCCGTTCGAATTCCAGCTGGATTATAATTGAATTTCAACTTGTTTGTTAACTAATCCTGGATCATTCGTCTGAAAATCCCGGCTGATTTATCTTAGAAACCCACTTCTTCCCCTCTTCTTTTGCTTCCCTGTTCTTCTTTTCTTTGTCTTTATCCTGCTTTTTTTCATTTTTTCTTTTGCTTTTCTTCTTATACTTTTTTCTTTGACTTTTTTTTATTTTTGTCTTCTTTATCGTCTTTTCCTTTTCATCTCGCACTTTTTCTTTCTTTTTCTATGTCTCTTTTACTTTTCTTTAACTTCATTTTCTTCTTTTGAAGATTCTTCAAGATGCTTTTATTTTAATCATCGAAAAGCGCTAAATGCTTAGGGGGAGGGATGATATAGCGTTTGGAGAATGGGAAACATTCAGGTTTTACTTATGAAAGGCTAAGATAAATCCAATTTCTTGGATCAAGAGCCCCTCACCGGCATCAAGGGGCCCTCCCTTATGGGCCCCTCGACTGGTATATGGCTGGAGTTCCCTTCCACGGAAGCACTTTGATTCCACTGACGAGCTCCTGATCCAAGGTATTGGAAGTACCCTTACATTTGAAATAAGTCTTATTTTCTAATAATAATTAATAATAATAAATATATTAAAATTATTATAATAAAAATATTAAAATTATAATAAAAATATTCAAAATTACAAAATTAAAAGTAAAAAAAATATTAAAAATATTTATATTAATAAAAATATTCAAAATAATAATAATGAAAATATTCAAAATAATAATAAAAATATTCAAAATAATAATAATAAAATATTCAAAATAATAATAAAAATATTCATAATAATAATAAAAATATTCATAATAATAATAATAATAAAATATTCATAATAATAATAATAAAAATATTCATAATAATATTCAATAATAATAATAATAATAATAATAATAATAATAATAAATAAAATAAAAATATTAAAATTATTAATAAAATTATTCAAAATAATAAAATTAAAAACTAAAAAAATATTAAAAATATTAATGTTAATAAAAATATTCAAAACAATAATAATAATGAATTTTTTTTTAATCCTACGGGTCTAGCGCTCCCCCATGATTATAATAATAATAATAATCTGAGAGTAACATGAAAGTGTAAATAAAATCTTCAATCTGGAGGCATACGTCTCAGAGAATAACATTGTAATAATAATAATAATAAAATAAATAAATAAATAAAAATATAATTTTTTGTCTGTGTTTAGAAGTTTAGATGACCTAATGTATTTTTTTAATTTTCTGTCGTCCAATACAATAAAAAAAAAGTAAATCTGTATGACTTAGTCTTTATTCTCCATAATATTAGAGATCTAGACCTGTATGGGTCACAGCCTATTTCGCCCAATTTCCAACCAACATTTCTTTCATTTTTATTTTTATAATTGAAAATTGAGAAATATGGTATAAAATACCGACACTATGGAAAAAATAAATACAAATGACGACGTTTCGCCCACACAGTGGGCTTTTATCAAGTCACAAACCGTTCTGGTCTATTGCATGATAAAGCCCACTGTGTAAGCGAAACGTTATCGATAAAGAATTGCATAAAACAACATTTCAGTCCCTTTTTCCAATAATTTATCCAATAATTACATAAAACAATCATTCCGGTATTAATAAATTAGGTATATCTCTTTCATTTGGACTTTAGAATTATCACCTAAGAAGTATTCCTTTTACTGTGGGTCTGTTAAACCTGTTAGGGTATATTGCTGAGTTATCTACGAAGAGGGAAAGAGGTTCTCTCACCCCTTTGTAGAAAGTGGTAATCTAAGCGGCTTGCCTGTTCCAGACTGGCACTGAATGATGCAAATCATTCAACAAAGGTATACGTATCCCGGACATTCCTCCAGTCTATATTTTTCATTGGAGGTGTTGGCTGTGGAGTTGGTGGTGGTGGTAGTGATGGTGGTAATGGAGGTGGTAATAGAGGTGGCAGTTGTGATGATGGTCAGAGGGAGTTACTCTTTCTCCTGTGGGTAAGTGGTTGACGGACTTCTCAGGCCAAAAATTTGGTTTATTCGTAGAAAAATGTAAGTGTCCACGTACGTGGTATTTACTCATTAGCTCTGCCAGGAGAATTTTAGGAATTTCATTCTTTAGCCCTAGTAAGACTGTGGCTAGTTTAAATGAAGGGTCTTTATGCGCCAGGGGTGTGGCTAGTGTCTGCGGAGGGACCTTGTCCTAGGGGTGCGTTTAGTTTCAGCGGAGGGTCGTTATTGATCAGGGATGTGGCTAGTTTCAGCGGAGGGTCCTTATTTATCAGGAGTGTTTCTAGTTTCTGCGGAGGGACCTCATGTACCAGGAGTGTGGCCAGTTTAAGCGGAGGGCCCTTATTTACCAGGTGTGTGGCAAAATTCAGCGACAGGGCACCTGCCTGCGAAATGAGAGCAGATGTGGGCAGAAGGGATGTTAAGGGCCGAGGAAGCTTTTCTGCGATTTGCTTTGCCAATTCTTCGTATAACATGCCTACCTATTTCACAGTCTTTAAAACCGATGGGTCTGCTAAGCACGTTGCACATCTTTTTGACTTCATAATTGCATTATTTGGGGGCTTTATATGTTTCCAACGAGCATTTGCTGCATTTGAGTTGTTCTGGGCATTCTGAGTGGTTTAGCTTCCTGTTGTCGATCAGGGGGTCCTCAACACCCGCGTCCTGGTCGTTTTTCAGTTTGGTAAAGCGGAAGTTTTGAAATTTGAAGAAAGCTCTGACGTAGATTGCTCAACGCTGGAACAATTCACCATTTCGATCACAACTACTACTACCACCATCACCATTCCCTTCTCCCCTCCCTTCCCCGCCTTCTACCTATTGTCTTCTGGCCATCTCTGCTTTTCTCTCCCCAGTTGTGACTTGACAATGATCCAGAGCGGACAGTAGCGTTGTCTTGAGGTTCCTAAGATTATTTTTTTTGTAGTGACTTACTCGGAGCAGTTAGTAATAAAAATGAATAAAACAAAAACATCCAAAGTAAAATTAACAAAAATAAAATCTGTCATAAACAAAGCACAAATACAATCATAGTTAAAATAACCACGTTAGTTAAACAAATCACTTTGAAAAGTTGCATAAAGTTAAGCTAATAAAGAATCGAACTCTATTAATTCCATTCACTTGTATTTTTCTTACTCTGGGATTATAGCCGTTCAGGAAATATAAATCTTTATTTTGAATTTCAGGAAATTACCTCAAGTGAAACTTTCAGTAATATTTTATTTCTTAAATTCTAGTTATCACATTACTATTATTGTTCATAGAGGAAGCACTAAACCCGTTAGGTCCATGGAGCGCCCCGGGAACTCAGCTTTAATATCAGGACAATTGTTGTGATGAAGAATTAGTAAAAAAAAATAATTCATATTAAGCGCTAAACCCATGTGGATCATACAGCACAAGACGTGGTGGAGGCTTGATCCTCCGTCTGCTGAGCGTCAGACAGACACACTTCTTTGTCTAGTTGTGATTATAAAACATATATATATAATATTTGATTATAATAATCCCTGTATGTACTCACCTACAGAAAATAGTTGTGATTATAATAATCCCTGTATGTACATGTACATTTACCCTTCGATTATTGTACATAGTTGTGATTATAATAATCCCTGTCTGTACTCACCTATTGTACATAGTTGTGATTATAATAATCCCAGTATGTACTCACCTATTGTACATAGTTGTGATTATAATAATCCCTGTCTGTACTCACCTATTGTACATAGTTGTGATTATAATAATCCCTGTCTGTACTCACCTATTGTACATAGTTGTGATTATAATAATCCCTGTATGTACTCACCTATAGTACATAGTTGTGATTATAATAATCCCTGTCTGTACTCACCTAGATGTACAGAACAATGACCGTGAGTATAATAAAGCCTGCGTGTCTGACCCTTGCAAACTTACCAGCATTTAGAGCAAGAAACTAAAACATTGCAGTCCAATTATCACCGATACAGCCGTTGTTTTGTCTAAATACAATCATAAATTATATATCAGTGGTTTACAAAACTGACAAAATATATGAAGACGACATGTTATACTTGGGTATTTTTACTGTGGAAACGAGTCGCCAACCAGTGGCTTTATCAGTCCAATACAGAGAATACTGAAGACGGTGGAATACATGAAACAGAAGTTTGGGGTATACCTGGAGGGTGTTCCGGGGGTCAACGCCCCCGCGGCCAGGTCCATGACCAGGCCTCGCGGTGGATCAGGACCTGATCAACCAAGCTGTTATTAATCTTAATGCGATAAATTGTCAATAATTTATCTGAAGTTAAAACTTGTGCTGATATTTTACCACGTTAAAAACTTAATAGATTTCCGCCATTCGTTTCACGTACATTTAGGTAGAGGGAGCTGGGCTTATGGAATACGGGAATTTCTTTCATGGATCGCGCAGCAACCTATGGAAAATGGGAGACAGAGTCGATCCCAGAAAAAAGATAACTTTAATTCCTCAGATCAAGAGTCAGGCTGCACATGTGCCTTATTCAGTAAGCATATCTTACTATATATTAGGCAGTATAACTTATAACTACACACACTAAATGCCAATGTTACTGAATTCATGACTATATAAACATTTAACTACACACACTAAATGCCAATGTTACTGAATTCATGACTATATAAACATTTCATTATTGTCACTAAATCAATAAATTTGTAAGCAGTTCAGTACTACTGTAACTCGCATAGCTAAATTATTAGAGTCCAGTCCTTGGACCCATTATATGCGTCTGTAAACCAAACTGCAGTTTTTTGAAAATAATAATTTACATTTTTCCTTAATCGATGGAAGATTATTAAAAACCAATTATAACGACTAAAAGAAATCTGAAAAATAAGGAAAAAAATGTACCACTTAATGGCCTGTTTAGGCCTTGACAAAATTATATTAGTTACCTCGACACACACATTCATAGGGGTAGCGCTAAACCGGTTGGAGTTAGCCTGGGGAAATTGGAAGCAACCAGGTTCGATTCCAGGTATGGGAGGGGCCAGTCCTTACTCCGTGGATCTAAAGCCCCTCAACAACCTTTTTTCACACTACACGCTACGTAAATAAGTGAAGTGTTGAGCTACTAATCACCTAGAGTAGGGACTATATCCATTATCTTTTTTGGTAATAATGGTAAAATTACCGACAAAATGTTTTGTTAATGGACATATATGTAAATAATGTGACATCTCATTGTGGCAATGTTTCGCTCTCCAGGAGCTTTGTGACGGTAACGGCTTAGCAAAGCTCCTGGAGAGCGAAATGTTGTCACACTAAAATGTCACATTAGTTGCATGTGTCCATTTACCTAACAATTATAATTTTGTCGCTAGTGAATGAAACGTCGTCTCGATCAATTATAAAGCTAATATTGTCTCTAATTAACGAACAGTTTCGTTGCTGTTAGAATGCTGCGTTGTTTCTCCTCACGGTCGACTCTTGCTGGCCTACCCACGCCTGGCCTACCCACGCCACTTTACGATGTCCTGTTACAAGTCGCCGTAAATTCTCCTTATAAACAGTAACTCTCCACGTTAAATTGAACTCTGCGCCTTCTCAGTATCTTTGTCGTTCTGTGCGTCAGACGTTAATATTCTTCACCGTACACTCTGCACTCTAAAATCTATAATCTACAATGCAGTTGAATTTCCCAATCAAACCACACAAAATATGGCTGACAAATTTAATAAAAAAAAATTCTGTATCTTTATAAGTTAGCTGTCTGACTTTTTTGGGGTTATCCTAGGTATTTTATACATATATATTATGTATGATAATTGATGTAACTATTTGTGTGTACCTGTATCTAAATAAACATACTTATTGCCAGCCAGGTAGAGGGACTAGGGAATATAGGTAAGGAAACAGATGGTGGTTAGGGTAAACAGAGAATAAGAGACTAAGGGAGGAGCTATGTAACGCAGATTAGGACTAATTTTGCAACAACGTTCTCCCTGATAGTATTAACTTGCAATTTTTCTCCCTTTAAGAGAAATTGAGTGTCTTCTCCAAGACACTGAAGCTACTTTCCCCTTAGATCAAACCTGATTACACTCCATTCCCCCTAGGAGCTGTATGACCCCTATGGGTTTAGCTCTACCAAATGGATATAATATGTAAGCTGCTGTCGCAAAAAGTCAGTGCAATTAATGTTGATTTGCATTATATTCCTGAAGTGAAAGTATGCCCTCACTCACAAAGAAAAGAAGCACTTGTAGCGAGGCACTTTCAGGGAGACCCCAGCAATGCAAACCTATAAATATCGCAGGACAGATGACCATCAATACACGACCTTTTCAAAACATTTTGCGACTCTCGGACACAAGGACGGTCGTCCGCCTTGATTCCTGTTGCCGCGGCACTGCTGTCAACACTCCACCTCACCACTACCTCTTTATATGATGTAAGCCTAGGTCGCTGACTATGAAGTGCTGGTGTCGTGTGGATAGTTGCGGCGGTAACTACTTGCTTTATTAGGTCTCAAAGTGTCGACCTCACGCGGGTCATTAACACTGCATGAAACCTTCATACCACCGGTCAAGAATACCTTAAGTAGTGATTCAGCTCTTAGTGTGTACAGGAAGAGACATCTCTGGGTATACACACACTTAGTAGCAAGATGACCATTAGACCACAAAAGGCGTTTTAAGGCACTGTTGGCTCGTAGTTCAGTGGTAACCCAATCTACTCACAATCGAAGTGTCCTTGTTCAATCCAGAGCTAGGTGAGATGTGTTTGCAGGTCCCTTGACTCCTGTTGCCCGTGTAAATAGGTGCTTAGTTGTTACTCAGCTCCACAATGTTCCCAACATACTGATGGGTTTTGAATTGAGCGGAGGGAGGATAGCATCCGTAAATTCAATAGAATAAAAGAAAACTTAAAAAAAAGGTATTCACACGGCGACCATTTTTCTGATCTTTGACTCAAAACATAAAGGAGCACTGCAGCTGGCCTACTGGCCCATGCTAGGCAGGTCCATTTCCTCTGTATGCGCTTTCTTAATATTAGGCTATCTAACATTAAGATTTATAGATCTTTTACATGTTCCGTTCGTTCTATAAAAAGTTCTGACCTCGTCTTTCATCCCTGCACTCGCTTTCAATTCTTCTTTGTTATTGCACAGCAGCACTGGGATTTTGACATTACTGCACATAAGGTGGATTTCTGTATAACAGCGGAAAACCTTATCTGAGACCAGTTTATCGCCGTCTTCTAACGACGCAAACCCATTTAAGCGAGTGCAGTTAAGTAGCTCGTCTCTCTGTTAGTGGACGGAGGATCAAGCCTCTACAAGTCCTTACAATGAATGACCCACTCGATTTTAGTGTTTTCCACAAAAAATACCTAAAGAATGCCTGTTCTGATTGGCTTTAAACTTTCACAACTGGTGTATTTTACGTAGTGGAAGGTTCACATTTTTTTGGGGCTGTATGGATACCAATTTGCTATTTTTATTCAAGACATTACTTGGAGTATACCTGGAGGGTGTTTCGGGGGTCAACGCCCCTCGCGGTGGATCAGAGCCTGATCAACCAGGCTGTTATTAATTTTAATGCGATAAATTGTCAATAATTTCTCTGAAGTTAAAACTTATGCTGATATTTTACCACGTTAAAAACTTAATAGAAATCAGACATTCGTTTCACGTACATTAAGGTAGAGGGAGCTGGGCTTATGGAATACGGGATTTCTTTCATGGATCGCGCAGCAACCTATGGAAAATGGGAGACAGAGTCGATCCCTGAAAAAAGATAACTCTTAATTCCTCAGATCAAGAGTATCAAAGCACCCTCTTGCTCCCTCCTTGAAGCGAGGTGCTGGTGAGAAGCACGTCTTCTAAGGAAGTGAGTTTGCATTTTTCTTCCTTGGATCGAACCTGATTGCATCCCATTCCTCATTGGCTAACTTCGTATAGCCATTGGATTTGACTAACATCGTGGTATGACCATCATAGTTGACTAACATGGTGGTATAACTATCAGCCCTGACCAAGACAGCGTTAAGGACGTGCAGAGAGACCACAGTGAGGCAGATGAACACTCAACACAGATATTGTGTTGTGGGATTCATGGATGCTGGCGGTTGTCCTGGAAGCGTCCCCAGTTGGCATAGCAACCATCTCCCTCCTCCTGGATCCACCAGCAAGACGTTCAGTGAGGGGAAAAACAATGCTACACAACGAGGTCACCCTTGAAGCGTCCCACCACGGCCGCCGGTGTGAAATCTCAGCCCAATGGGGCATCGCCTTGGTGCTTTCCTGGCTCGGATAAAATCTTGATTTCAATGTTTTATCCTTTGCAATTGGTTGTCTTAAATTGCTTTGAGGAGAGTCAACAGTGGGTAAAGTTGCGAATACAAACAAGTGAGAGAGAGACGAGAGATTCTCCATGTTTGTCTCCAAGATACTTCGAGGGGGAAAAAGAGAATACAATTATTTATAATCAGGACATCCTTGGGAGAGAGAGAAAAAAAAGAGACGCAAATATAGTATATTGCGATCCTCTACTGACACCGTTTCGCCCACACAGTGTGGTTTATCAAGTCTAAAACAGATCTGAACTTCTTTAAAACAGCTTTATTGAAGATGTTTCGGTCCTGGGATTTTGATAACCTTGGATAAGAAAATATGTATTAAATTCTCTTTTTTTTCTATATAGTATTTCACTAATTTTATTAATATGAAAAGTGCATTAAAATCCATGAAATTAAGTGGCTTTTACCCATTGCTTAACCCAAAAAAAATTAATATTAATGGAAAAAAGTTATATTTCTTAAAATGTTCGAGAAACATTAAGATCCCTGGGGTGAAAAGTCTTCAGTAAACGTTTCGTTTACTGAAAATAAGGTCACGTATTTGTGACCTTATTTTCATCTATTTTAAGTTCTGCCTTCTTACTTCCAAAACTTCTTTATCCAAGAGTCCCATTCCATCAATACCTCTTTAATCCAAAGTGTCTTGAAGACGGACTCTTGATTAAAGGAATTAAGGGTACCTTCTTTCGCTGGACAAGCCTGATTACCTGCTATTCTTCTAGACGCTGTATTACCCATGCGTGTTTAGCCCATCCCCAGGTCGGTGGTGTGCTAACAGGGGAGTCTTTGCTGTTAACGGTGCGTCAAAAGGGCTGTCTGCTGTTGGTGCAGCAAGGCATTTATTGTAGGTGGTGCATTACTGGGGAGGTGTTGACAGCTGGTGGTGCAACAGTTGGTGGTGTATCAGTGGGGAGGTGTTGACAGTTGGTGGTTCAACACTTCTCATAAATTTTACAGATATTTTTAACTTTTTTATTCTAATTCTTTGCTGCTCTGTTATTTGTTATTATCATGGCCATTTACCCATTTCTGTACTGTTGTTCTTGTTCTTATAATTGTTTTTGTTGGGCTCCTTCTACTACTACTTATTCTCCTCCTGCCTCTGCGTTGTTCTTTTTATCTGATGACAAAGTTATTCCTTCTCACACACACACACACACACACACACACACACACACACACACACACACACACACATGTTTACATACAGATCAGGCGCATGTTGTTCACACCACCAGTATAGCCAAATATCGATGTTTTTTCAACTGTGACAGTGGTAGCAAGTGACTACTTTAAACCATAATAGGACCTAGAGATTACTGTGATCGAGTGATTGCTTACAAAGAAACCGAATATTCAGACAAAATAAAAATATTTAAGACATGCTTAGACGCGGTTAGGAGAGGAGCTCCGTGAATTAAGGGGCAACCACAGTCATAAGAAGTGAACAGTGTTTGTTTACTCGAAAAGTGATACGTTTTCTATACGATTTCGAGGAGGAAAAAGCAGGATTTGTCATGCAAGTGGTGAGGACAACTTGTATGAACCAACGAAGAGATGAGAACGAGAAACAATTGATACGTTTTCTATACGATTTCGAGGAGGTAAAAGCAGGATTTGTCATGCAAGTGGTGAGGACAACTTGTATGAACCAACGAAGAGATAAGAACGAGAAACAATTCAGTCCTGTGGTGGAATGAGTTGGCAGAGCTGCCTGCTCTGCTAAATTTGTGATATAGTAAATGTACCTGTACCTCGGGGGCTGAGAGTGGAACAAGGGGAACGAAAGCTTAGCGAAGAACAAAAGCAAGGGCAGGCACAGAAGGTCACTTACGCAATAGATGGTTTCATGTATACGCAGAACAGACACTCGTGCACGACAATTTAACCGCATACCAATACAGGCTATCACATTAATGACACTGAGAAGACACATGATAAAACACGTACACACTCGCATACAATGTATGGACACAATTACACAAATTCACACACACACACACACACACACGCGCGCGCTACAAACAACACGCCAAGGGTAGGAGAGGAGGTATTAAAATAAAAAAATATTATGGTAACAGAGGAATTAGTAACGGACAAAAGAGAAAGGCCATCAACAGAGATACTCTCAGGAGACAAGGAGGAACACGTGACAAGACAGCAGGACAACGAGTGACAGCAGGACAACGAATGACAGCAGGATAACGAGTGACAGCAGGATAACGAGTGACAGCAGGACAACGAGTGACAGCAGGACAACGAGTGACAACAGGACAACGAGTGACAGCAGGACAACGAGTGACATCAGACATGTCAGTTTGTAAGAAAAGACAACGTTAGGAAGAAATAGGGTCACCAATGATCTACGGACTTGAGGAGACTGATGATAACGCAGGAAGAACGAACACGAGAATATATTTATGTCGTGAAGAGCAGGTAAAACTGGTCAATTAGCAAGAACTCATTTAAAATTAAGTCCTTTCTAAATTTTTCTCTTATACGTTTAAAGATATATTTTTTCATTTATGTTAATGTGAAAATTAATATGTTTCTACCAAAAGAACCTTAGGAAACTTACCTAACCTTATTATAACAACCGCAATTTAATTTAGCCTAATCCAACTAAATATATTTTAGATAAGTTTACAATAATTTAATAATAAACAAACACAATGACATATTTTTTCGTTGGGTTCAGAATGATTTTGGCTAAATTATTGCATACACAAATTTTCGCTTGCCTTATTCGGCAAGAAGAGCATTACTATTTAAGCCAAAATAGCAAGTTTTACCTATTCGGCACGACATATACACACAAACACTCATATATATATATATATATATATATATATATATATATATATATATATATATATATATATATATATATATATATATATATATATTATGCTTTCAATTTTAAATTAAAGATACCAATGATTTCTCTGGCTTCATTTCCTTTTAATAATAAAATCTTCGAGTCTATTATTAAAAATATTCATTGATGAATTTTAAAATAAAAAACACGATATAAATTAATTTCACATGATAATTCTTGACGACATTTTTGTTATTAACTGTTTGCGAATAATATACATCGATAAAAAGTAAGTCATAATTGAAACCAAAATTGTGATTTACTGTTTAGTATAATTGTTATTGGTAAAAATCATTTGCAATGTTTATGGGGCTGTGAAAAGATGAGTATTATTGTATTTTGAGTAATTTTTGCTGTATTATAATTGTATTTTCATGTTATTACTGAGTAACACATATTATTGTTATATATATATATATATATATATATATATATATATATATATATATATATATATATATATATATATATATATATATATATATTTGTGTGTGTGTGTACTGAACATAATGCAGAATCAGATATAAATAAAAATGCATCACTACTACATCTCTATAATACCAGTACCATAACACCCACCTCAACGTTCACCTATAAAGAGAAAACTCTACAACCTAATACAACCCCTCAACACGACCACCGTCACAACTACAACACCACCACCCCTGCAACCCCACAACACCCACCATACCATCCCAGGGCCACCAAAACACACCACAACAACAACATTACAGGACCTCCAGAACACACACCAAAGACTACCAGAACACCCACCACCACAACACCAAAGACCACCAAAACACAAACTACCACCACAGACCGCCAGAACACATACACCACCACCACAGACCGCCAGAACACACACACCACCACCACAACACTCACACCACCACCAGAACACACACACCACAACATCACCAGAACACACACACCACCACCACCACATCACACACACCACCACCACATCACACACACAACACCACAGGACCACCAGAAAATACACACCACCACATCACACACACCACCACAACACCAGAACACACACACCACCACAACACCACACACACCACCACACCAGAAAACACACCACCAGAAAACACACCACTACAACACCACAACAACACCCATTAAATCGAGGTAGTAGCAGCAGTTGTCGATGTATTACACCACTAGTCTAACACATTTCCCCAGCAATTGTTCGGAGCGTCGAGCACCTGCGTGTAAGCACTTTGGAATTCGATACTCAGTTATTTATGCCTAATAACCGTGGATATTCATGCACTGCGGCATCATTTGCATATTTCCTAATGTAGAAATGAAAAATGGATTGCACTATACCTCTCGTAATTGACAATAGCTGCTGTAAATATGGATATTTCCTTGGCTGATGATCACTAACACGTGGCGAGGAGCATTAGGCTTTATGAGTAAGTAATCGCTCTGTGAGTTATTAAAAACATTTACATCTTAGTGATGGTCTTCTGACACGCACCTGGTCACCTGTGTTGGGTAAAATGGTCTGTCATTTTGAAACTGATGTGCACTTACGCATTTGCGTGAGTGGAAGTTTTATGGATGTGTACAAGTTCTTACTGTCACACACACACACCACTATTTACATATGCCAAGCTAATGAGGAAACACAAATAATGGGTAATAATACAGATTACGGGAAAACCAAGACAAACTACATGAATGATCCAACAAGAAGTCATTAGAGTTCACCCACGATAAGTATAAGGTTTAGGAAAAAGACCAGAGACCAAAATACAGAGAGTTGGTGGGAATCAACTCTCGACATCAAGAAGGAAAAAAATACAAGGGTGAATATCAGAAAGTCTTGAGTGTATGCTGAATGAGTGTGGCACTTTTCTGGGGGTAGGGATGGCAGACGAAATTGGATGTTTTATTTGTTCTAGTTCCCTGATTTCCATATAAACATGGAATGTAGAACAGCAGGAAAGTACAATAAATTAAATCTATTAACACATCTCAACCACAAATTATCAAAGAATGCTTGCCGAAAAAAAATGCTTCTGTCCTGAAGATCCTCAGTTTTTGCCTTGATAATGTTCAGTTTCGCTGTGCAGTAAGAAGACTGCTTCAGCCTTCCTCCTGGACACCGCCCTTCCTCCTGGACACCGCCCTTCCTCCTGGACACCGCCCTTCCTCCTGGACACCGCCCTTCCTCCTGGACACCGCCCTTTCTCCTGGACACCGCCCTTTCTCCTGGACACCGCCCTTCCTCCTGGACACCGCCTCACACGCTTATGCTGAAACTGCCTAACCGAAAGCACAAACAAAATCAGGTCAGTAGAGTATGCAAGACTAGCAAACCTGAAAACTGTCTTGATGGACTTAAACAGTCTTTGAAAACACTATACATAACAAATGTCAAGCCGACTGAGAATGCAACACCTTCACGGAACCCACAACATATCAAGGATGTAAAGCATCGAGAAAAAAAATCAAAGTTGACAACAAGGATAGTTTCGGAGCAGATGGAAATGCATTATGAACGAAACCTTTAGGAACTAAGCAGCCTTAAAAAGAAAATTGAGAGGTGGGGGAAGCCTCGAACCGACAGTCCATCAGGAGACTGTCCAAAGTACTACCGGGCCATCCCGCCTTAAAGGATCGCTTGCATCCCTGTTTACCTACTTCGGCTATGGAATGTTGGGACCTTCAACTGATATCCATCTACGTTGTTACAATCAGCAGGTGGTGTAATTAGATCTTGTTTCCTGTTGAACAAACAAACGATCTAGGAGAGTACAAAAGCTCGTCTGTCTCGCGCTGGAGGATCAAGCCGCCTCCACATCATGCGCTGAATGACCCACATGGGTTTAACGCTTGGCTTTTTTTTTTTTTTTTAATTTGTACCCTGTTGTCATCTACGAGTTATTTGGCATAATTAACGCTTGTAACAATTCACTTAATTGTTATAAGCCTTTCTTAGGGTACACCTTACGTCATTGAAAAAAGGGAGAGGTAGCAGGGGAAAAATGAATACGTTTCCAGATATTTGAAGATCTCTATGGGGAAATGGAGAAGAATTCTTCCTCCGTATGCCATGCGTGCCGTAACAGGCGACTAAAATGCCGGGAGCTTGGGGCTAGTAACCTCTTCTTCTGTATACATTAAAAAAGAGAAACTTGTGTTTTTCTTTTAAGGTCACCTTGCCTAGGTGGGATATGGCCAGTTCGTTGAAAAAAATATTCAAAGATATTTAGAGAGTAGAAAAGAAGATATTGCTTAATATGATAAATAATGAGACGATAAACAGTAAATACACGGACTTATGACGACGTTTCAGTCCGACTTGGACCATTAGTCACAGAGGGACCGAAACGTCGTCGTTCCAGTCTCCTATACGAGGGTTGTTGATTATTCCAGTCATGGTATTGCGACTGGAACAATACACCAGATGGAACAAACCCAGTTGAGCCACAGGGATGTTAGGAAATAAGCTTCTTCAGTCTCAGAGTGATTAAAAACATGAAACAGGCTGGAAGAGGTGATGAAAGCAAGACTCAATACACAGCTTCAAGACTAAATATGACATGGCTCATGAAGCTAGCAACCAACAATGCTGTTGGACCTAGTTTGGGAAGCGGGGCCGGGAGCTGCGACTTGACCCTCCTCAAGCACATAGCTACGTGAGCATATACTAACACTATATATAGTTTCTAGGAAATACTTACAAAAATATGGAGTTTAAGAATTAGATTATTAATTATAGTCATGGGGAACGCTAAACCCGTAGGATTATACAGCACATGGGGGGAGGGGGGAGAGGGGGGAGAGGGAAGGTAGACTCAGGTGGACGGGGTGACAAAATGACAACACTAATATCCTAAACACTGCAGCGTTTCGCTCACAGGTTCAATCGAGCTCAGTTGTGAGCGAAACTTGAATAAATGGCCTAGAAAACCGACAAGTTGATCAACGAGACACTTGTTCAACGAGACACTTGTTCAACGAGACACTTGTGCAACGAGACACTTGTGCAACGAGACACTTGTGCAACGAGACACTTGTGCAACGAGACACTTGTGCAACGAGACACTTGTGCAACGAGACACTTGTGCAACGAGACACTTGTGCAACGAGACACTTGTGCAACGAGACACTTGTGCAACGAGACACTTGTGCAACGAGACACTTGTGCAACGAGACACTTGTGCAACATCTGGGTATCTCTATTCTGGAAGTGTTGTTTAGTCATTGACTTTGCTTCAAATGTCTTCGTTCAAATCACTTTTGCTTTTCAATACTGCCAGTATTGACTTTCTGAAGAGGTTCAGAACCCTTTCATCTTAACCCTTAACACCTTCCCCTCTGTATTCCCTCCTTTTCCTCCCGTTCCCCTCTTTTTTCTCCTCACATGCCATCCAGACAACCCCTCAGGTGCTTCTGGATGTCGTCCTGCCGACTCTGGTGAAAGCGCACGTTGATCAACAAGCTTTTAACGAATCAACGTTTCGTTGTGCGTGCAGCTTGACACAGCTCTTCCACAGAGCGAAACGTTGGCACAATAACATATACCTTAACGAGCGTCTTTTGGTCACTATTGTTCTCACTTCGCTCTTCAGTTGCACCAGAGTGTTCTGTTTGTGTCGCACAAAGTAGGTAACGGGAAAATGAAGTGCCGCTTCAACGAGGATCGAAGAGGCAGTAAGTGCCGCTTCAACGAGGATCGAAGAGGCAGTAAGTGCCGCTTCAACGAGGATCGAAGAGGCAGTAAGTGCCGCTTCAACGAGGATCGAAGAGGCAGTAAGTGCCGCTTCAACGAGGATCGAAGAGGTAGTAAGTGCCGCTTCAACGAGGATCGAGGAGGCAGTAAGTGCCGCTTCAACGAGGATCGAAGAGGCAGTAAGTGCCGCACGAGGATCGAACCAAAATTTCCTCGGATAAGCGAGGTTCAAAAGACACTATCCCCGTACAAGCTAAGCCAAAACGCTATCCTAGGGAAAGAAGGGTTTAAACAGGCTATCTCCAGATAAATGAAATTCAAAGAGACTATCCACAGATAAGCAAGATCGTGAGAGACTATCCTCAGATATGCAAGGTCGAGAGAGACTATCCACGGATAAGGAAGATCAAGATAGACTATCCCCAGATATGCGAGGTCCGAAACGACAATCCACGGATAAGTAAAGTCCAAAGTGACTATCCCCAAATAACGAACTCAGGGAGACTATCCAGGATAAGATTGGTAAAAAATGACTATCCCCGGTTAAGCGAGGCACACCCGGCCTGAAACTATTCCCAGGCTGTTCCAGCATTCAATTCATATGTCAATAAAGCACATACGATAATTCAGATTGCATAAATAAAACAATAAAGGAGTGTTAATAAAGAACGGAGATCGAGCCTCCTCCACTCCTCCAGCTGAATGATCCATCCGGGTTTTGCACATAGGTTTTTTTATCCATATATTATACTTCTGTAATGCTTATGCTGATTTCTATCCAACAAAATTCCAGAAATGGGTCGCAGTATTTTAAATTTTGTGTTTATGCTACGGCTCACAGTGCTGTTGTTTTCTGCTAATGTTTTTCAGCTTTCCTGGCAGTGTGTTGGTGATGGTGGGGAGTTGGGCTGGTGGTGGTGGGGAGTGAGGCTGGTGGTGGTGGGGAGTGGGGCCGGTGGTTGTGGGGAGTGGGGATGGTGGTGGTGGGTTGTGTTGGTTGTGGTAGTAAGTTATAAGTCAATGGTAGAGAGGATATAACCGGGGTAAAGGGATGGTAAAGGTAGCAGTGGTTGTGATGGTGGTAGTGAAAGTGGTTGTTCCAATGGTGGTGGATAGTAGTGACTTGAGTGGTATTGACAAAGGGGTACTAGTGGGGATAGTAGTGTTGGTGGTGGTAATAGTGGTTGGTGGGGATGTTTTAGTGACGGTGGTGTTTGTGGTAGTATTGGGGAAGGTCGAAATGCGGCAGTGGTCAGTGGCAGCCTAGCTGGCACCTCCTGGCCCTCTGCTTAGCTCAGCTGGTGAAGGATGTGCCGCCGCTGGAAGTCTCTTGCACAAAGAATATTATAGCGGTTCATTAAGGCAGTATCAACACGTCTCATTGTGCTTTCAAGAAGAGCATGTGATGTAGAGTGTGTGAATGAGTGCGTGAGAGAGTGTGTGAGTGTGTGTGTGTGTGTGTGTGTGTGTGTGTGTGTGTACTCGCCTAGTTGTGGTTGCAGGGGTCGATTCACAGCTCCTGGCCCCGCCTCTTCACTGGTCGCTACTAGGTCACTCTTCCTGCTCCATGAGCTTTACCACACCTCTTCTTAAAGGTATATATGGAACCTGCTTCCCCTACATCACTTCCCAGACCATTCCACTGCTGTGTGTGTCTGTGTGTGGTGTGTGTGTGTGTGTGTGTGTGTGTGTGTGTGTGTGTGCGTGTGTGTCAGTCACAGTCCAGCTGTGGCATTGTACAGTCTAGTGTCATATCTCGACTACGAGAACAATACCATAACATTATCTTCCCTAATACAAAAACTGCCGAATCTTGGAAGAAAAAGCTCTCAAAATACATTTTGAGCTCTCAGAGAAAGTTAGCCTCCAAATTAACTCTCGAAAAGGTGAGTGTGATATGAGTGGGAAAATGATCTCAAGAGCGAAATACCCTAAAGAGCAAGATAACGTCTCAATAAAACTCCGAGGAGGAAGTGATACACACAAGACACAAAGCGTAGATTTCTGACGAGTGTAAAAGACAACGACTGTAATGCCAAATCAGCCAGTGGATCCCCCCAACAGCAATAAGCTGGTGGAACAAGTAGTCAAATTAGAAACCAGAGGATGTTGATGGAATTTTAATCGCTAGGAAACAGGACAAGTGTTTCCTGATGCGGTTCCATGTCATATGATGACCACCAGCTAACTGGTGTTTTCAGCTACAGGACCGAGGTCTTCCACTGACTTGCCGGTCCAACCTCCTTTCCCCCTAAAAAATAAAACAACGCATCACATGTTAGAAACTTAGCCTTAAGGCTATTAAATGCTAAGTTGTATGATATGAATAACCGTGAATCCCGCTGGACGAGGGACTGACGGACTGATCCCGTCAATACTTCTGTCGTCTACGGTGTTATATTCACCTGTATTCGACTGAAGAACCTTGTTGTGCTGGCAAAACGTTTCGATAATAATGACACCTAAGTGTTGCCCATGTAACTTATTGTTCAGCGTTGAAACCTTCTGGCTAGTTTTAGTATAAAAAATTGCCATCATTTTCAGTGTTTTGATACTATCAATACCAATTTGATACTATCATGGCTAGTTTGCTCTCATGTTACTGGATATCAATCATGATGTAGTCAAAATTATTCAATAGTAGCTGCGCAAACCAAGTCCAATAGTTTCTGGATGTATACTGCAAGTCAGAGAAAATTTCGACGAAAGGGAAAATCTCTCTGCTGTTTCTGCCAAAATCTGGGGTTCTTGGTTTACAGTTAGGCACTCAGGCTGCTCAAGACTAAGGTGTCGTAGCGTCCGGAGTCATAAACCCCACTAACAGGATAAGGTGACCCAGCGTCGGGGGTCACAAACCCCACCACCTAGGTAAGGTGACCCTTCATCGCGGGGAACAATCCCCGCCGCCACGGTACTAACAACACAGCACCTGTGGAATAGGAGACAAGGAGATTTGAACCACGAGACAGGGAAGGCAAGCTCCTGGTTCCGTGGATCAAGACCCCCTTTACCAGCATCAATTCATCCGCTTGAAGGGTCACCTGGCGGGGAATATAAATCATTACTGAAGTGAAGAGTCAGAGCAAAATGCTCGCTTCACCAGACTAAAATTTCGCTCCGTTGATGGTTTTTGTATTATTTACGACTTCGCTGGAATTTTATATCACATGTATATATTGTCATCGTTGGACAGACTCTCCCAGGAACAAAAACTCTCGCACATATTTCCTCAGCGACAATAAACAGCTCAAGAATTCTGAAAATATTTCTCAGAAATACTCAACCAGCTGATCTATTATGTAAATTTATTTTTCACTCTGACAAGAAGTCTTTCCCTTTAGTTTGGAAATAAATGTGTCTGACATGTGTATGTTATATGGTATCTCGAATTAATTATCTTGTGTTGGGAAAGCATGTATTAGGAAACTAAGTAATGAATGTGGGTGTAATGAGATATAGTTGTTAGCATCTTGTTAGAAACTTGTTAGTGTAGACCAACGAGTGAGTCTGGTGTAGGGGCACGCACACATAGGGAAGAGGCAGGGCCAGGAGCTGTGAATCGACCCCTGCAACCATAAATAGGTAAGTACACACACACAAACACACAAAAGAATGCTGCAGCACAAAAAAAGCGTACAACCACGCACACATACACAAAACACACACACACAAGCACACACACACACACACACACACACACACACACACACACACACACACAAAGATATGCCCTCATTGATTTTCTTGGGTTGTGTCCTAGGGGAGCGGAAGGACACTCCCGACACTGACATATACCCACATTCCATCGACCTCATTCCGCTGCTACTGCTGCGGTACCGACTCTTCCCAGTTCTGCTACTGCTGTCATTGCTGTTTCATCTGCTACTTTTGACACTTGTTGATGCTGTTAAGTCTGTAGGTCACCATTGCTCCCACTCTTCTTGCTGTTACATTTGTCTCATTTTGACTGCTGTCACGGCTATTGCTGTAAACTTTGTGGTTTGTGGCTGCTGTCATTACTGTCATATATTGCCTTTGTTGTCATTGTTGTTATAGCTGTTACATGAACTAAATATTTTGCTCTTGATATCGCTGTTTTTATTGCTTGTCAATTTGCAGCTTTTTACTGTAAGGCTGCTGTTGTTGGTGCTTCCACTGACCTGCTGTTCTGTCCAGTGCTTCCACTGACCTGCTGTTCTGTCCGGCGGATCCGACTGCGGCTTCGGCTGCTGTTTATTTAGCTGTTGCATCAGTGGTCTTCCTGACAACCCATCCTTACTGTACTTACATTAATTAAATTACAAAGTTCTCGACATAATTTGCTTAATGCTTTCTGTAAACTTATAAATCCTATATTTATTTCTGTTTTAAGTCTGGTTTGGTTACATGAATTTAATAACTCTTAAAACTCAACCACAAATAAGCCGATTATACAAAATGGGAATGATACGTTTATCAACGTAGTGGCCCAACGTCGCCAGAAAACGTAACATTCCCTGTGAAGAACGAAAAGGCACAATACAGTGACTGGAAGAATACACAGATAAACCGGACACAGGAGAGAGGAGCTTACGACGACGTTTCGGTCCAACTTTTACCATTTACAAAGTCACTCTGTGACTTCGTTAACGGTCCAAGTCGAACCGAAACATCGTTGTAAGATTCTCTCCCCTATATCCTGGTTATCTGTGTATTCTTTCCCGAGAGTGTTTACGCTGCCGGTGACGCTCATGTGTCATCTACTAGTGAACCAGCCCGTTCTCACGCCACCGGTGATAAACGTTCGGATCTGAACGTTTTCTCCTGTTTTTCTCTCGGGTGCCTTGTTGCCAAGCCTTCACCTGGTTAATGGAGCATACTACAGGAAGGTCATTAAGACTGCCTGTCACCTGTTCACTGCCAGTCACAAATAATTTAATCCCTTTAACAGAGATTATTGTAAACTTCTGGTTTAAGTCTATTTAGGTGCAGGTACACCTAAGTACAATTATCATAATTAGTAACTTTGGTGTAAATTACCTAAGATAACCCAGAAAAGTCGAAGGGATTTATTTCCTTTGGGATGTATATAAACAGAGACACCGCGCTTGGTGCATATACATTGAGATATTCATATCTTGGTGTATATATCCGTTGCTATTATTATATAGGTAATCTTTTTCAGTGCCTATTTGTGGTTGAATATACTTACGTTTTTTATAGATTAATGTAACCTCTCTCTCCTAGCTTAAACGTAAATTAACCTAGTTTTCAGAAATTAGGATTGGACAAAACTGGAGTCATAAAAAGAAATTGATGTTGAGAATGGCGTCAAAAAATGGACGTTGTTAAAGGAAGCTACGTCTCTTGCGTATACTGCTTGAGTCTACTTCTTGGGTCTCTTGCGTCTACTGCTGTGACAATATGAAGATCAGGTTGTGAAGAGACCCTAGTTGATGCTGCTAGTGTTACTCCTTCCTTCCCTCCCTCCCTCCTCCCCTCCCTCTCTGTCTGTCTCTGTCTCTGTCTCACCTCACTCTTCCCTCATTCTCTATTATTCTTTCACTCCCTCCCTTCCCCTAACCCTCTATTTCTCTCACACTCCCAACCTTCTAGCTCATCCCTTCCTTCCAACATGTCTTCCCTCCTTCAATTCTCCATTTCTCTCCCTCTCAATCCATGCTTTCCCAGCCACTCTTCACCACATCCCTCCATTCTTCAGCACTCCATGTCCCTCCCTCCCTCCATCCTCCAACCTACCATCTCAATCCCTCCCTCCATCTAACGCCCTCCCTCCCTCCTTCAACCCACCCTCTCAATCCCTCCCTCCATCCCTCCTCCACTTCCCAAGCTCGACTGCCCGAGACTTGTAGTGGCGTCACCGAGTCTGTGTTGTCACCGGTCATATTTCTTCCATTTCTGCTACGTTACTCTTTATCTTAGCCAAGATCATCCTCGTATTCTTATTCCTTTCGTCTATTACCTTTAGTGACATCTTTTCCCTTTCGTCTATTATCTTTATTGATGTAATATTCGCTAAGTATATTATAGATGCATGTGTATATATATATATATATATATATATATATATATATATATATATATATATATATATATATATGTGTGTGTGTGTGTGTGTGTGTGTGTGTGTGTGTGTGTGTGTGTGTGTGTGTGTGTGTGTGTGTGTGTGTGTGTGTGTGTGTGTGAAAGCTTTTATTTCATCTGAAGCTTTTATTAAATTATAGCTTGATAAATGTTCTACACGGAGTGAAACGTGGTTTATTAAAGCTCTACGCAAAACGAAACGTTATTTGATGAAGCTCTACACAGATTATAATCATAACCTAGTACTAAACCCGTCGGACCAAGTCGGACGGATACGTCGTCGTAAGCTCCTCTCTTCTATGTGCGGGTTATTTGTGTATTGTTCCAGTCACGGTATTGTGGCTTTTTTTTTTATTTGTCAACGATACTCTTACGAAGTAGGATTCAGCTTTCAGCTTCACTGGCTTTCGTAAATCCATCGAACAGCGAGGCTACGACGGCAACTGTGGCAACCCACAGCAGTGAGACCTAGCTCAGCTCTCAACTGAAAGGACCCGGGCAAATACATGATACTTTCTTGCAAGTACATGCAACAACAGGTGTAATAAAGACACTTTTGCAACACTAGAGCATTTTATTAGCAAGAGTTTCTCTCATTCAGTGCTGGACTGACAAACCCACTGTGGGTCAGGAGCTGTGACTCGACCCCTGCAACCACATACAAGTACGAGCATGTGAACTAGCTGTACTTATCTAATAAACCGAGCGAAACGTTTCCCAATCAAATATTCTACACATTAGAAAGCCGGATAATGCAAAGATACAGCACAAAAAGCCTAATAAAGACTAACAGAGACGTTTCTCTCAAAGGTGAACTTTTGTTGAAGTCATGAGTTAAATCAAAAGCTCACCTTGAAGCCAAATTACGAAGGCTTGATCTAAGTATTTTAATTACCTCATTTGTCAACCTCTTGACCTCCATCCATGTCAGAAGGCAGTTATCAGGAAGGGAAACGTTGCAGAACAAACTTGTATTGGGGGAACCGTTTCGCCCCGTTAAGGGACTCTGCCCCAAAATTTGGTTAGCCAAGTAAATTACAGTAGCAATTAACTACTTCCAGACTCGTTGATAAGGCAGCAACGTTTAATGAGTCAATTACACAATATATAAAAACTTAGTCCCAAACAATATATTATTATGATATGCGGTATGACCCTTGTGAGTTTAGCGCTTAGCTTTGATTATAATAATTATTATAATATTCAAGGGGAAGCGCTAAATCCGAAAGGGTTACAGAGGACCAGGGAAAAGAGAGGTAATTTGGCTTGATCTAAAACAAGTTCTTGGATCAAGAGCCCATCTCTGGCATCAAGACACTCCCCCCCCACCCTTCTTAAGGGCATATTTTCCCAAAACTTTTTTTTTCAAGATCAAAGATTTTCTGGCATCCGTGTGTCTCCGTAGATAAGCACCTTTATACACAACCTGCACAATACTCCTTCTGTTAACTCTTCTGTACTCGAGTGAAGAAGCCTACTGTGTAGGCGAAACGTTTCGGAATGAAGATACCTGTTTCATCCATGTCTTACTTATCACAACATTAACGAACCTTGTTCCTTTTAGCTCTTACAAGAGTAAGAGCTAAAAAAAAGAAGAGGATACTTTTGATATTCTCTCCTTATCCACCTCCGAAGATTTACAGACATTTTACAGAACAGGAATCGAGCGGCTGGAATCTTGGATTCCAGGACGGAGACACATTCCCAGCGTTCCAGTTGGCCGCATGAAGGCTCCAAGTCGTTCATCATATCTCGCTGATCCGGCGGTCCGCCCTTCCCTCTCCCTCTGCCCTTACCCGTTCCCGTTGCTCGGCCCCTTTTTCCCCCCTTAGTTCTACTCCTCCCCCTAGGTCGATATCTTCCCATAGATCGACCTTTCCTTTATCTCCCATGGTAATTGTCACTGATCGTCCATCCCACAGAATCTTTCACTTATCACTCGTCTCATAATGACAATTTCCCATTGGTCTTTCCTGTTAGGTTTAATCTTTCTCAGTGCTCATCCCTTTCCACTGAGAATTTCTGAGACTCCTCCTCTGGTACATCTCTCAGACCAGTGCTGTGGTAAATCAGCGACTCCTTGGGCAGCATTGAAAATGGGTTGGGAATTTTTTTTTGTTAGTGGGTTTGGGTTTAAGGACTTGCCTAGTATGGGTTAGTAAGCCTTTTTTATGGTCCTATAAGGACACAAGAATCACTGCAACAGGCGTATTGGCCCATATTGGGCAGGTCCTTGTCATACTGGGCAGATGGATGTTGCTCTCTGCCAGTGATGGCAACTCTTGACAGGTGTTTCCGATAAGTATGGCAGACAGACGCTTTATGCTAGGCAAGACTTGTATTTTGAGCAAAGTTTCGCTCTGGGTAGAGATTAATAAAGTCATGACTTGGCCACTGTAATTAGACATGAGGTCTCTCGGTGTTCCATAAGGAGAGACCTCGTTAACCCTTAACAACTTCAAGGTTGATAAGGGTAGACACACTAGGGCGATTACAACTAATCCTTAAGTATTCATTGGTAAATTATTCTTAAAAATCTCACATTAATCGATTGAGTGATCTACACATCGCTGGCCAATTCAATAACCATAAAAAAAACAGTCTTACGTAATTTATTCCCAAACATACTCAATTGTCGATTAATTGGTTTTAAAAACTATCACCCGACGTTTGAGGATCTCAGAACTTATTGGTGGGGAAAGCTTATTGGCGTTCGATTAATTGACCCCAAAGCTCTTTGGCTGGCCGGCTTAGTCTCTTAAAACTATCTCATTTGTCACTGCATTTAGGATGAAAGTTTTCCTCCCACGGAACTCTGTCACAAATCTGCCTTACTCTCTTATTATTTTGTATCAAACGCTTTTGTGAGTGATGGAAGGGAACACTTTGCAAGAACAAGCATCTACAGTGACAATGTTTGGCTCAGTGTACAGCTTCGTCATGGCTTAAGCAGTACAGAGCGAAACGTCGTCCCAATAACAGCATTGTACGCAACGTGTGACTTTACCCTGTCGGGAGTAAGACGCAAGACTCCCAGTTCTTATTGATCAGCTGATCAATCTTGAATTTTTCTTTTCGGTTTCCTCGAGTATTGGAAATAAATGGTAAAAATACCGACACAATGGAAAAATAAACACATAAGCAGTATAATGTGATCCTTTATTGACAACGTTCGCCTACACAGTGGGCTTTATCGAGTCACAAACATCTGTTTGTGACTCGATAAAGCCCACTGCGTGGGCGAAACGTTGTCAATAAAGGATCACATTATACTGCTTATGTGTTTATTTTTCCTCGAGTAATGATTGCAACATCTCATTGCTCACCCTTCAAGGTTGAAGCACATGATTGCAACATCTCATTGCTCACCCTTCAAGGTTGAAGCACTTTTGATCTGAAAAATATAGGTTACTCTCCCCATCCTTGGATTAGGCCTGATTACCTTCCATTCCCAAGACGCTGTATGACCCAAACTGGTTTAGCGCTTCCCCCCATGTAGACAATAATACCTAATGCTCAATCATTATTCAGATTTTCTTAGTAACTATTTTCTTTTTCACAATATCAGTCGATTTACAAATTTAAAAAATCGTGTCACTGGTTAATTTGCTGTATTAAAAATGGCCGATTCATTGATTTTAATGATCGATATCTGTCAATTGTATTTTTTCCATTGCAATTTTTTTTATAATTCGGTTAATGTATTTTTAAATTGGCTTTGAAATTCCATCGCTGACAGCGAAACACATTTTGCCTTTATTGGGTTATCTTGGGTTAGATCTAAATAACATTTTTTTTGCATGTGCCCAAAACATCTGTGCCCTCAACACAAATTATCTTTGGAAATAAATGGTATAAAATACCGACACAATGGAAAAATAAACACATAAGCAGTATAATGTGATCCTTTATTGACAACGTTTCGCCCACGCAGTGGGCTTTATCGAGTCACAGACAGATCTACCTGGAAAATGAGTAACACGAAGATATATATAGGGTATAGTCACACTACTTTTAAGACTGTCACATGCAGCTTTCTCCACCTGACCCAGCATTCTCCACCTGATTATACCCTATATATATCTTCATGTTACTCATTTTCCAGGTAGATCTGTCTGTGACTCGATAAAGCCCACTGCGTGGGCGAAACGGTGTCAATAAAGGATCACATTATACTGCTTATGTGTATATTTTTCCACAAATTATCTTTTTTATATACACAAAACCTAAATAAAAACTTAATTTTTGCCTTAAAAATAATTCATCAGTGCTTTTATCATAATTGTTGCTATTATTATTATTATTATTATGTTCTGGGGAAGCGGGGCGGTAGCACTCTGGTTTGACCACATAGTAAACAGAGGCGCCTGGCCCCCAAGCCACGCTGCAGGGGTATAAGAGCCTTCAAAACCGATGGCAAGTATTTCAACTTGTCTTAAATCTCCATCGCCGGACGCAAAATACTCTCATTGATTTAGTGGCTTCAAAATTCGTCCTCTGATCAATGTGGAGATCGTACATTAATCTTATCCATTGTCTGGTTAAAAGGCATCTGAAGATTGCCCATCCTTCTTCCTAGAGACCCAGTTACCTGTGAACGACATGTATAGTCAGTTTTGAGGTTTCTTCTACGATCGCAGCTCTGTTACTTCTTTGGTAAATAAAAACCGGAAAGATACACTTTGGGATCAACCAAGGATACTGGGAGAACGTTTCGATCCTACAGGGGTTCCTGAACTCAGGGTCACGACCCGAACTTGCGTCATAAGGGCCTTGCAACTGGTCCCGGACGACCACTGACTCCAAAATGAAAAACCGCAAAAGTAACAATACTGGCAAGAAGAAATCTAAGGAAGGACCACAAAGAAAGGCAAAAACAATGAAGAAAAGAAGAAGTCTCCTTTGCACTATTTCGTTTGTATATAGGGCTTGATTTTACAGAGATATACAGCATCCAGATGTTGGTAGCGTGCCAGGTATCATAAACTCGGTGTAGGGATGGTAAGGGTCACCTCGGAAAAGTTTTCTGAGACAACACTTGGAGTCAGATAGTAACCAGGGCACAGATTATTTCATTTAACCACGATAAAGCCCATTGGGTGGGCGAAACGTCATTATACTGCATTTTTCTCCATGTTTTCCATCGTGTCGGTAGTTTAAGATACAACATGCGGTTCATGGAATTTTGAGAGATTTCATCCACCAGGAACTTTATCAATTGACAGTCGTTGGTGGGCGAAACGTTTTCTCAATAAAATGCCATAAACTGCATATTGTGTCTTACTAACATAAATGTAAGTGTTTTATGCCATTTCTCTCCAATGTTTTGAGTCTTAGTGTTTTCCTAGGAAGATTTTGTACCGCAAAGTGTCCTGACTAGTGTCAGGAGAAGGCCACTGAGTTCTAGACTTCCTTGTTTTTGTGTGTGATCAACCTGACGGCTGTGTAGGTCTAGAGGCCTCTAGCTACAGCAATCAAAGCTAAGGTGGTCTGGCACTTGGACGAGGTAGTGGTTCTCTCTCTCTCTCTCTTATTAACACACACACACACACACACACACACACACACACACACACACACACGGAAATCGGCCTGACGACACTGGAGGACAGGAGGGTTAGGGGAGACATGATAACGACATACAAAATACTGCGAGGAATTGACAAGGTGGACAGAGACAGGATGTTCCAGAGATGGGACACAGAAACAAGGGGTCACAATTGGAAGTTGAAGACTCAGATAAGTCAAAGTGATGTTAGGAAGTATTTCTTTAGTCATAGAGTTGTCAGGAAGTGGAATAGTCTGGCAAGTGACGCAGTGGAGGCAGGAACCATACATAGTTTTAAGACGAGGTTTGATGAAGCTCATGGAGCAGGGAAAGAGGACCTAGTAGCGATTAGTGAAGAGGCGAGGCCAGGAGCTATGTTTCGACCCCTGCAACCACAAATAGGTGAGTACACACACACAGACACGCGCGCGCGCACACACACACACACACACACACACACTAACACACACACACTAACACACACAACCACCCACCCACCCACACACCCCACACACTGTACTTCAACAACTGTCACCATTTTTTCCTCCACCTACCCCACCTCCCCTCTTACCCTCACAGCGCACCGAGACAAAAGGCATAAATCGCCTCCCAAAAATACAATATATTCTCCTCTTTTCATCCATTTTCCATTGCAGAAATACAGGGCCGTAGGGAGGAATACGTCGCCTTAAATGGATGGCACCATCCCTCACTGGTTATCTGGTAGCCGGGATCTGCACTTGGCGTAAAAACCACAGAGATTCATTGCCCTTATCAAACCCCTGAGATAAGGACCCCCGTACGTAGTATTTTTAATTTTTTTTTTTGTAAGACGGGGTTATTACCAGGTGGAGATGACGACTCCCACACCCACTCCTTGCCTAATTGTTGTCCTTGTCAGGATGCTGCAGGAAGTCTCTCCCCTCGGGGATGGATGGCAGGTGGAGGAGAGGGGAGGGAAGACAGGTGGAGAGGAGGTGAGGGAAGAGGGGAGGGAAGACAGG